>JABJVR010035702.1:0-33370 GCA_025773905.1 Chitala chitala
CCTATGTGCTCTGGGATGGGCTCCAGGTTTCCCCGCGACCCTCACCAGGAATAAGTGGTTAAGATAATGGATGGATGAACAAATTAACGCTCATACGCGGTGACCGCAATGCATGAAACCTTGTCCACAAGACCACCATGCAGCGTCAAGGTACAAATATGTAAAATTGAAGACCGTATAATTCAGCTTGTGTTTAACCAAAGTTTGCCGCAAATGAACATGGCAGACTAAATTTCATTACTAAGACTGCGCAAGTTCCGGGGCGAAACAACCGCACCCACATCAAATAACGACCTGTGAATGGTAAAATTTGGTGGTCAATTATATGGTATGTGTCAAATTTGCATCCACATTAATGGCAGGACCTAAAGTTTACCAATAGAACACTGCCCAAAGCACCACACTGCCTTCGCCAGCTTGCCATCTTCCCATAGTGCATCCCTGGTGGTTCACTTTGGACCACTTTTGGTAGGTCCTAACCACTGCAGACCAGGAACATCCCACAATAGCAGCAGTTTTGGAATTGCTCTCACTCCATCATCTAAGTCATCACAATTTGACCCTTGTCAAAGTCACTCAAATCCTTTCACTTGCCTTTTTTTGTGCTTCCAACACATCGACTTCAGGAAAAATGTTCACTTGCTGTCTAATATATCCCACCAACTTCCAGGTGCCATTGTAATGAGATAACCAATGTTATACACTTGACTTGTCAGTGGTTATAATGTTATGACCGATTGGTGTATGTGGGTGTATGTGTATAGTCTCTTACGGACGTTTGCCTACAGGACTGTTATGGTTCTGTATAAAGACATTCTACATTAAACAGTATACTGCTGTGTTTTACCAGTAGCACTGCTGTGACTTGTGTTTGTTCTTTGGGATCATGGGGAAAATCCAGTTCCTAGCACAGAGGACGCACTGACAGTGATTTCTCAGGCTATCCCATTGTAGGCTGGGCTTGAATCCAAAATGAACTAGAAACACCAGGTGCAAATCTGGAGCTTTAGTGCCTTCCAAACCAGATGGTAATTATATTAACTGCGTATGTAGATTTCACACAGTGGTACAGGGACAAGTTCTTCTTTTGTCAAATTGATATTTAGGCATAAAAACTGCCTGGGGGGAAGAAAAATCAGCCCTGATTGTATGAGAACACTGGTTTGGCCTGGGAAAAGGAATTGATTTATTCATGTAATTAAGTGACAATGATGGGTTTCATAATTATTCAGTTATGAATTTTTTAGAAGGAAAAAATGTCATTACTACTTTTTCTTATTAAATCGATACACAAAAGCTTCTTTGATGTTTAATGAATAATCAGAATTCATACACACTATTAATATTATATAACACAATTATGTTTAGAAAAATAGGCAATAAGTTGATGGCCAACCTTGGAATGTGAATGAGTCTCAGATGTCTTCCATCATACATGACCATAGTTAGCTTGAAACGCTAACTGCCAGCCAAAAAGCCTAAGGCTGTAACTACACACATCAGTCATCATATGAGTAATCTGCCATTATTGGCTCTGACCGCTAACTTTCCATGCTGTCCTATTATTGGTTCCCTCCAGCTAGGCTGTTACTGACATCCTATAGCAATATGTCAGTATCTTTACTCAGCTAATCATTAGCTAGAATATGGACATGATCCATCCCATACCAAAGAACACAGAATGCTCATGATTTTCAGACTATTTCCTAATTCAAGTAAAATGTATAAAATACAACCACCAAATATCTGTGTGCTGTTAGATGTAACCTTTAACATCTGCAGTTGAACTTTACTGGAAAACACAACCAGCGGGATGAACAGCGCTTAGCAACAAGGCAAGCTGTTTGGTTTTGTTTTGTCACCCAAGGGAAACACCAATTGGAAAAAAAAAATGTTATGTGCTTTCTCCAGACTCTCCAGATCAGGATTAATGTACTGTCTTTAGAATTGTAGTTGGTTACTTTTTGTGTTCTGGTTAAATGGTTAAAGCGGCATAATTTTGTTTTCTATTTGTGTTTATCCAGCACAGTTTTAATCTTAGAATACCCTTATCTAATGCGGTGTAAAACCGTTCAGTAGTTTGCAGTAGGATGCAAACACAGACCAAAATAGAAAAGGTTAACTTTAATTTTGTTTAGCGTATTTACAGTATGCTAATTTGCATGGTGCTTATAAGTATAGCCAGTATTTGTGTTTGTAATTTCAGTATTATTTTCAAATGATAACAACACATTTGGTGTAATGTGACTAAAACTTGGCATATCTGATTGACATATAAAAGTAAGCAGAATGAAAAGTCTTCTTTTAAACTGAACTGTAAGGTTTGCTTGGAGAACAGTGAAAAACAGTGAGAAAACTGCACATTTAGAGATAAGAACATGAATCAGAGATGGTTATAAGAATGAATTTAAGTCATAACTCTGTGTAACCTCTCCCATTCAACCTGTCCATCCTTATCTGTTACATTACAGAAGTGTTCTTTTTGCAATCCATCGGAAGCTTCCATGTAAGAAATGTGTCCCTGATGGTCGATTTAACAGAATATCAATGTCACCTTTTCGGCACAAACGTGAAATTGAGTCCCAAAGTGGCTGAGTGCCAGCTCAGTTGTGGTTTAGAGTTATGTGTGTGAAGCCAGGTGGTCAGATGTCACATGTTCAAGCATCCGTGAGCTCGCCACTTAAGTGACAAACAGCATGTCAAATAGATTTGCTAATTATTCTTTTTCCATTCTTACTTTACGGCAAACTGGATCTATTGCTAATTGGCCTGGAACAGTGTTGTGCTGATGTGTTATTTTGACATAATAAGAACTAATTTAGGAAAACTGTATTATTGGATAGCCTTCACAATTCTATTCCTGGGGGCACATGAACCAAAACCTGGCCAGGCCAGCAGAGGGTGGAGCAAAGCGGGCTAATTGAGAGTCACTCTTCCTGGGGCAATGCTCTCCAGCAATCTACAACCCCCCAGCTCTTGTCAGGACCAGACGAATCCAGTAGTCAAGGCAACGTTTAAAGTGTAATGGCTGAGTTACTATGCACTGGCACATGGAGTGTTCTGTGTTCTTGGATTATCGATCCCCCATGACAACAGCAAACAGTTTTTACATTGTACAGTATTTCTAACATGACAAGAGACCATAGAGAAATTTTGGACCTTTTGTAATTGAATCCAGGCAGAAACATTACCCTATAACAAATAACTATTTATATAATTAATAAACATTTAATTTGTCCCCTAATATCCTTTTTTAATGTAAGCTAAGAACATAACCCTACCATAGTTAGCATTCTGCCCTTGGTAGGGGGACACTGCCACAAGTACCTGTTGGGGATGTGCTCTGGCCACGTGTGATTTGACTGTTTAATGGTACCCATAGGTGTATGAAAATAGGGTCTAGTACTTTGTATTTAGTACTTTGAGTGCTGTGAAAACAAGGGTCTTTAATGTAGCACGTCTCTACCACATACCACACATCAGTGAAAGTATACCCTACCCCACTTTCCACAGGGTGTTTGTGGGGATGCTGTGTTTGTATGCTGTTTTCTTCTACTTTTACAGGAACATTGTTAAAATTTATTCATTGTTAAAATAAGGATAATGGAGCTATTTTCATATTTGGAGTTTAACTCTAAATGATACACATTATTGCTAAAAAAGACACTACAATGCATTCACGCTTTTCATTTACATTTTATTGTCAAACAATATAGTATAATCCTAACAATGTCTATGTCATATGATATTTATTGAAGGTGGACTTCAGAAAAGAACTGAATTTTAAATCGGCTGGGTTTAGTTTCTGTTGCATTAGCAATGTAAGATGTTTTCTGCATGTATTCAATTGCCATTGCGCTTCTGTGTCTTTTTCACTGAATTCATTTTGTTAAAAATCGATTGAGACTTAATAGATGCTCGCTCTTTGACAAGCGTTAAAGAACCTGAAGAATCTTTGCTGTAATGCCACCTAATGACAAAAATTTGAGAAAGCGCCCATAGGTGCAAGCTTGGGAACTTACTAAAACCTTTAAAATTACACGTTTTCACTGAAATTCCCCTTCAATAAATTACTACTCGAATAAAGGAGGTTTAGCAGAAACAAGCCGAAAACTGTTGCAGATATTCACCGCAAGACGGTTACTGCGCGTTCATAGACAGTAAAATTACTGGACATCAAGTCAGCAACAATTTAGGCCTATTGTTCTATTAAATAAATACAACATGGAGTTAATTTAGCTACAGAAACAATTAATACTGCTCATTTTCCCCATATATAAACTTTTTTTTTTTTCTGAATTCGGTTTTCGTTCATACTACAAATATATAGACACCAAATCTAAGTAAGACAGCCATACAATGCTGTGCTACTGTACTGTACGTATGATGCAATAAAAGGTAAACTAAAGATATTAAAAATGAAATTAATACATTTCAAATATAAAGCCTCACATAACACACAACGCTAAAGCCTAATGTGGCCAGCAACACAGATAATAAGGCAATAGCGGACAGTATTTCCACTTCTACAAAACAGATTTGGCCTCGGTCAGACACACATTCTGGTCATTGAGAAGCAGCAAAAACTTCATCGACTACACGGACGGTTTAACTGACGTGTCAAAATTCCAAAGAGCTCAGTTGTGTGTTGTTTAGCGAAAACCATGTCACGTATTTTAAACAAACTCTACTCACAGTCTATGACTGCATCGCCTAATTAAGCCAAGAATTCAGCAGCAGAAATACCATTGGGAATTTCCCTTAACTCTGTTCGTAAACAGCTTGTCAACAGGACGTGTTGAGTGATGTCATGAAATGCAAAACTTAATCTTGATTTACGAGTAAGAGCTGTTTCTTTAACAGACGTGTTTTTACTTTCTCAGCAATGAGTCCTTTGTTTACCTTCTGATGTGTTTTAATGATGTAACTGAAATATTATGATCTGCGATGCGTCAAAGTGTATTGCAAATATAACCTATTATAGCGTAATGTTAACTGAAAAGTACCAAATATTCATTGCAGTTTTGGTATTACCATATAAAATAAAATGAACATTAATCCAAAATAAGTTTTATGTGTGTATTGCTGACAAGAAATGTGATCTTTTATAATTGAAGAGTAACACTTTCTGCAATGAGTTGGAACTAGGGTGCTCCTTGCTTTGCACCCTAAACTACCTGGAATAGGCTCTAGGCCACTTGTAACCTTGATGAGGCATAGCAGTCGGAATGGGTGAAAGGATGAAGTAAGACAGTTCCCTTTGTGTTTCTGGTGGACTACTCATAAAGGATATTATTAATTAAAAACAAGACCAATAAAAGAAAGATTATTTAATGTTATTAGGTTTTAGTATACTGATATTTATTTATTATCTTATTGTGTTTTTTAGCCCATTTTCTCTGTTATAAAACTGACTGTATTACCAAATTAATTTCAGTTGCCTCTAATATTCATATTATATAGAACTAAATTTCAGAGGTGACAAACAAACAAAAGAATGTCTAGGTGACACTGTCAACTATCAGTATGTTTTTGTTCTTAAGTAGACAAATTACATAATGTCACCCCTAATACTCGTATAGTACTGAGGAGAAAGGTGAACAAACTCCAAGTCATGAGGTAAGGGTTGTGTATGTGATTTTGGTGAAGGGGATCCATATTTGTTATACCACATTTGTAATCCCTAATGTAATATTGTGTTTAATACTACACAGTATCGCATTTATGACCTTAGCTAAAGAACAGGCTGCGATTGTGAGTTGTGTTACATCCTGTTATGTCTTTGTCATCTGTACAGTGGCCTTGTCACATATTTTGGTAAAGACTGGAAAAACATAATTCTCTGGACTGTTCAGTTTAATTTAAAGAGTTCATCCTTAATTTTTCCTGATAGGTGACACATTTTTGTCATGCACCACTTCATGTCAACAACATAATATATTTAGTCATGAAGCATATTGCTGTACTGCACAACAGGACTGAATGATATTCACAGTGTGCGTCATGTCTTAGCTTGAAGAATAATAACATAGATAGCTAAGACATTCTTGTTTTCTTTAAATCATACGTCTTGGGATTCCAAAATAGGAGTGGATTTTCTTCTTATTGTAAACACACATTCTCTTGTCAGCGCCTTAAAAAAGAGAACAATTTCTGGCAATGTTATCACCTTCGTGTTGAGGATAAAGTAGGATAAAGTACAAATGTCCATTATCTTCTGTTAGCTGTATGAAGGTTCTCAAGGCATGGCAACAACTTTTCATTCCAGGTCTTAAACCATTCATCAAGTATGGTGCACATCCTCTGATGCTTAAGTTTCTTTAATGCGTTGGTACTTCTTTGAAGCATTCCTCGTGTCATGGTAGTAGTTTTTGCTCTTGTCATTGTTTAATAGAAGAGTTTCAAAATACCAATCAAAGGTACTGAAAATAAAAGTTTCTGAAAATGGTATTTGTTATAGTTTTTGTGGACGAGTTTAGCCTTTGAAATGGTAAGGGATTCATTCCTGTTCTGACACATATCCCTTAGTGTCGACTGCCATGGAGTTTCTCAGTTAAGTAAAGAGACAATAACTCATCCATGGTCCCAAGCTGTTGGGGTCCAGTTCACTTAATCTCTCAATTTTATCTGTGATGTTGGAACCAGCAATTGCAAGTCTGTATGATGAGTAAATGCAAACGCATAACAAGTAATTACTTAATCTGCAGAGGGCATTGTAATGTTGAAATATTTACAGGTATTTTTTTGAGCATTATATTAGTATTTTGGCATGCATTGTCAAATTCTTACTTCATTTGCCAGTTTGCGTTGATACCCTGTTAACCTTGAAGTGGAAGTCTCCATTATACTTTGTTTATGTTGAAATCGTTGTGTGAGTATATTATCTATAGACCCAGTGAAGGAGGTAACAGTGTACTGACACCTGGACCATTTGCCCCTTGTTAGCCTGCTCCGTCCCCCACCATTACTGCATGTTTTCAAAAAAAGAACGCTTGAGCTTGAGGTCAGCAAAGTTAGCACATTCTCTCTCTTCTGAAGCTGCTTTCAGGCATTCTTGTTCTTCTGCTTTAAGACTTGCATTATCAGCAGTGCAAGGTGATGCTGTATTTTGCAGCTCAATGGTAAGAACATGCTATGTGGTGGCTGTCATGTTCGAGACAGTCTGATTGGGCAGTTGGTGGGGGTAAGTTCAAGCTCCAGCAAAGACCTGCTAAGTTGTCAGCCACTCCTTTGAGGAGGGTCAGAACTCAGTGGTGGAGATTTGTGTGATCTCAGACTGCAGGTCCTGCTGGACTCTTCTAGAGCGGGATCCATGGGGCATCTGGTCCATGCCTAGTCATACTGGCTTCTTCCCACCCTCTGAGGGAGCACAGACAGAGACAGGCTCCCGGGTGGTGTTACGGGCCCTGGAGAAGCTGTTCTGCTCCATGCGGGAGCGGAATGGCAAGCAGAAGTCGCGGAAGCACCTTTTGAAGTTCTCATCCAGGAATGCGTAAAGGACAGGGTTGAGACTGCTGTTCATGTACCCCAGCGCAATGCAGAGGTGCCAGCTAGCAATCACAAAGGGGTTCTTCTGGTTAATCTCCACCAGCGTCTTGACAATAATGAAAATGTGGATAGGCGTCCAGCAGATGATGAAAGCAGCTACCACCACCAGGACCATGCGGGTGATGCGGCGTAGGTTCTTGTCTTTTTCTTTGGAACCTGACAGTAGGCGCACACTTTTCAGGCGTAGAATCATCAGCCCATAGCAGATAGTTATAACCAGGACAGGCACCAGGAAGGCAAAGATGAAGACACAGATCTTTGTTACTGTGTCCCAGTACCAGTCTGGATATGGAAACTTCAACATGCAGACGACTGTACCTGAAAAGCAATGGGACAAAAACCTATTGTGTGAACTATGAAATTGGTCCTATTTTGTGTAATAATGAATAGTATTCAGTTGTATTAATTTATATAACAAAGAAAAGCTTCTAATGTAGCTGACAATGGAAAATATGCTTCTTGTAAATTCATATTTGAAAAAACTTGCCTTTGTCAGTCACTTTGGTCACCGCCCTGACCATAATGGGTACACCGATAGCAGAAGACAGAATCCAGACACACACGTTGATGATCTTCGCCTTGATGGGTGTGCGGAAGTCAAGTGCCCGCACCGGGTGGCACACGGCGATGTAGCGGTCCACACTCATCATGGTGAGCGTGAAGATACTTGTGAACATGTTGTAGTAGTCGATGGCAATGACGATCTTGCAGAGGAGCTCGCCAAAGGGCCAGGTGTTCATCAGGTACTTAGCGCTCTGGAAGGGTAGTGTACTGGTGGCCAGGGCATCTGCCAGGGCCAGGTTGAAGATGTAGATGTTGGTGGCTGTTTTCATCTTCGTATACCTGTCCAGGTGGAAATTTCACACTTTTAAGGAAAGTGATCATCACAGAGTTTTTCCTGTCTAGCTAAGAAGCAAGTACAAGCTTTTCCATTGTGTTTTTCAAATTTTAAAGTCTGCAATGGTTGGTAGCTAATCTGCAATCATGTTCAAATTTAATGTAAACTTTATTTACAGAAGACATGTTTACATAAAAAGGTAATTCATTGTTTACATGTTTATTAAATCCAAGATTTTGTTTGGTTAGTTAGACCAAGGTACTGATGGTGATGATGATGATGATGATATCCGTTCACTCATATCCAAGTCTCGGTGACGTGCTATTGGCCACCTCTGTCCCCATTTTCATAACATGTTCCTGGAGAGTGTTTTACAGAGTGTGTCACCAGGTCTTTCCTCAAACCTCCCCATTTATGCAGGTTTGGGATTAGCATGTAAAGTTCACATCTGGGTTTAAGCAATTGATAGATGTATGCATTTGTTAACACACACATAGTTTTGAACATTTTAAAGCTATAACTTAATTAAAACTTGAAAATAAAGCCTGTACCTGTGATGGAACAGACATTGAGTCAACATAATTAAAACAGTGGAGGATCTGATGTGGGCTGTGGTGTGTGTATTTGGAGAAGTGCTCTTTATTAGCTTGCAAGACGTGTGTAGCTAAACTGATAGGGGTCATGGGGTCAGATGTTAACTTTGTTGATCACAATGTCCTCTGCATTTTTTTTCATTCCTAACATACATCAGTTTGACAAGGTATAGAGCGTAGAGAAGGCAGCCACTCATATCAGGTTGAGTAGAGTCTAAGGTATAACTTATTTAATAAGATAGCATAAGATTGGTGCAGGTCAGGGCTGTTTTTCTTTGGTTCCTGCATTTATTCTGTCTTTTATTGCAAAAAAAGTTACACTTTACAGACTGCACACAGGCTCTGAAGCTCCAGTTTAAATGTAAAAATAAAACTGCTAACAGTTATGGCCTTTAAAGAAAGCTCAGTGGTCCTTTTATGGTTATCTTGTACATCGTCAATCTGATTTTTTGCAAAGTCAGACATTTTTGTATTGGAAGCGGTTTCTTAATAACATTGTTCTGGTCTGGAGTAAAATTCTGCCAGCACTATAGTTAGTTTATTAACAGGCATTACAAGAAAACAAGGCCTAGTGAAAAAAAAAGAGGATGCACATTTTGTTGAGTGTTCATTGAAAATGAAAGAGAGGAAAATGTATTAAGGGTGCTGTAATTTGCCAAGGTTAGTACTGCGGTAGTTATTACCTTTAATTCAGTTCCAGTCCACTGCATAGTCTTTTGAGATTTTCTGAGTTTACAGAAGGGAGACCCTGTGTTATTATTTTACTGTAAGGAGCTGTAGTTCATGTGTTCCCTCAATATTTACTCACCTTAGCAGGGTAAAGAAAAGTACTTACTATAAGCTCTATCACACTCTAGTCAAACATCTTTGCCTCAGACAGATATCAATAATTTCACCTCTGTAAAGTTAAGACATTGAAATGTTTGACTATAGCAGGTACTTCATTTCCATTTTGGCATCACCCTGTGCTATGGTATATGCTGGTTATGCATACATACCCTTACATCATTCTTCAAAGGGGCGAGCCGTACGTGGCCTCATTAATTCTAAATTTAAATAAATGAACCATTGTAATTTGAACCATGCTCTTCACTCAGGAAATGTATTTAGATTGTTTGAATTAAGTACCTTCCTTATGGAATGCTTTGTGTAGCCATTTTATTCACAATGTATTTACTTAAAAATAAAAAGGACAGATGCTTAAGGTCGTGGACATGAGGAGCTGTCGTAAGATGAAAGATGCTCATGATGAAAGATGAGGAAACCTTCAGAGTGGTTTCTCTGGCCGTGCTGACGGCCTTATTAATCAGCTCTGTGTCCTGCCTTTTCATTGTTTCCAAAGCTCATCAGTGCAGCAAGCTAACATCATTTCATTTTGTGCAAGTTTTTGGTCCGCAATGCATGGTAAGTGTGGCATGCAAAACTTCAGTAATGAAAGGGAGCCGTGCCGGGAGGGCCACATTGGGTGTCATCTCAGAATGAATTCAGCATCTGCCGTCGTGCACTGCTAATCAAAAGCTGTTCTTCCATTGTGCCTGCCTGGGCCAGTTCGTTTTCCAGAGATTAATATATGCTTTTTTTCCCATTCAAATTTATATTCATACATTCTGTGGAAATGCTTTTAAGGTGGAAAAAAAATGCTATTGTGGCAGCAAATTTGTGGATGGGGTGCCATATTGATTTAACCTTGTTGTTTTGGCATGCAAATAGGAAATTTGTGAGGTGAGGTGCACTGGCTCTGAAGCTCACTCATGTTTCTCCCATATAAGTACAAAGCCTTGTATTGCACAAGCTCCTTCTTCCTAGATGCATTAAGGTTAAAATAAGCATATTTCCGCCTTCGTGGTTAACACGCTCTAGGAGTGCTTTCATCAGCTAACTTCAGTAGACATTCTTTCCATAACATGGCTGTGTACGACTGTAACCAGAGCCCCTTCCTATAACTGCAACCTTTGGAAGTCACCTGGTTCTCACATCCCACTTGTGGGTCAGACTATGGCACTCAGGTGACATGCTTCTATAAAGAATGCTGATTGGATGCTATACAGATGGGTATATAAGGCAATGCTTAGTCTAAATAATAGCTGCACTGGGATGTATCTACACTGGGCTGTACCTGCACTGGACTGTATCTGCTCTTGAGTCTTTCTGTACTGAACTGTACCTGCACCAGGATGTGTCTGTATTGAACTGTACCTACATGGAATGTGGCTGCACTCAACTGTACCTGCAATGGGATGTGTCTGTACCGAACTGTACCTTCACTGGGATGTGTCTGTACTGAGCTGCATCTGCACTTAGATGTGTCTGTACCGAACTGTACCAGCACTGGGATGTATTTGGACTGCACTGCACATGCAGTTGGATGAGTCTGCAGTTGACTCTGTTTGTACTGAACTGTAACTGCACTGGGATGTATATGCACTGGACTGTATATGTATTGAATTGTAACTGCACTAGGATGTATATGCACTGGACTGTATATGTACTGAACTGTAACTGCACTGGGATGTATATGCATTGGACTGTACATGTATTGAAGTGTACATGCACTGGGATGTATTTGCACTGGACTCTGTCTGTACTGAACTGTATCTATGCTGGGATATGCTAAACAACTGCTGGGAAACAAAAACTTTGAAATCTCATTAAATAGGCAATCTGAAATAAGTATCTGGTAGTTTGTGGAAGGACATCCGAAAATAACATTCTCTGAATAATAATGATACTATTGCTCAATGACTTGAATTCTGCGTCTTTCAGTTTTTTGCCAAGTAACTCCCGATGCAGTTGTTCAGGTTTTTTCTTTCTTTCTTTTTTTTTTTGAGGCAATAGTACCACTAATGCAACAGTTCTTTTATAACCATTTTCTAGCAATCGGCTGATACTGCAGAATATGAATATGCCTTTCATAAACAGTCATTATGATATGCTTCCTGGAGCCTATTGCAGTCTTATCCATCAACATACCAATGTCTCGAAGTAACTTCACACCATGTCCCTTTTTCATATCGTCCTTCTGTACCAGATATTTATAAAATTTCAGTTGTTCTTTTTGGGGGGAGGGCAGTTTGGACATGCTTTTACATGAGAAAAGTTTCTGATTTAATTTGGGTAGTCTTTCACTGTTATGTATTGACAGCAAGTCTTCTGGACACCTTAAAGGTTAATGTTAGCATAAAAGAATGATTAATGACAGTCTTCCCATTTATGTCAAGATTAATATAGTTTTCAGTAAAGTAAATGATATACAGTGTCATCCAAGAGGAGATGGAATGGAAGAGAGCTGAGGTGATCTGTTGCATCTCCATGGCAACTGATCAACAGCCCTGGGCCAGCAAGCACCTTGGGTAATGAATCTCAGTAGTTCCTCATTAAAATACTGGTCTCATTAAATCTTAAATATGTTTAGTTGGGAGGGATTAAGAAAACTAGAAACTTATAAACTGTTTTGCGCGGGATCCCAGGGGAGTATAGGTGGTTATAGCGGTTAGTAGTAATCATGATGACAACGATGATGGAATTGTTTTTATCCAAAATGTTTTATCATATGGATTTTTTTAGTTATTTGTTATAACTGCACCTGAACTGGAATTTGTGGTATTCTTTAGGAATAAAACTTTCTGCATCTTTGACCTGCAGCATGTACAATACAATGTTCTGGTGTTATGGAAGAATTTTAAATTTACTAATTAATTATTAATTACTAATTCATTTTTTTTTCTCCCTCTGCTCCTTTACACAGTATTTCGAAACCATTGATGATGTCACCGTTGGGGTTCTGGCCCTTGTGTGTGTGCCTGTGTAAATATTAATATATACATTGGGTACTGATGATTCCTTCAGTAGTTTTTTTTTTTTTATATTACAACATCTATGTTCCCTATTGGACAACAGTAGGCATCTTCCTGGTTATGGTGTGGAGCAAATCTCTCTAAATACAAATAAAATTAAAAAATACGCCAGTGTGAGCTGGAGGTTTGTCAAACTGAGTGGTGGCTCTCGTCCAGCTGCAGACATTCTGGTGAACAGATTGTTCCTGGTGGGGAATCCATCCCTTCCTTCCATGAACTCATTACAGTTAGGAAAAGCGAAAATGCACTGGCCCTGCCCCCATCGGGTTTCTACAGCAACTGCTCCGTGACATGAGGCGACTCGAACTGTTCTTATGGGGTTGAGGTGGTTGCACGATCCTGGTGTGGCTTATACACTAATGCTCCGTTATTTGTGTGCAAGCCCTAACGTGTGTAAGATACATGCTTCAATATAAGACACAAAAAACAAGACAGTGATAGAAATTCAGTGCATAATGGGAAAAGTGCATAAAGGTACTGTTCAGGTGTACCTATCGTCTATTAGGGGACTCAGGCGTAACATGTAAAGCAGGAATCTTAACCCGTCACTGGATGAAAATATGTAATAGATGTAGGGATGTTAGCAGGTGAACTGTGTCCATTTGAGCAGGGTTACAGCATCAGCATAACCGTGGTACTCAGTTGCAGCACATGGGCTGAATATCTGTGCTCTGTCCACAGGAAGCTGGCACAGCTCTGAGTGGCTGCAAGAGGGGGGGCAAATCTGTTGGACCTTTTCTATATTTTCCTTTTCAGTTTGGTTGGAAAACCTTCTTAGCTGTCTTTTTGGGTCACCATATTTTGTGTGAATATATGAACGTCTATGTAAAGAAAGTCAATGAATTTTGCATCAGGGCTATGACGTATTCTGGCTTCTGAAGCACCACGGTCAGATTCCTTGCTGTTTTGAGATGTTTTCTTTCATCTTTATCCTCCAATTTTCCTTACAAATTAAAAACATTGTTCATGAGATCCCTGAAGGAGTCTTCACAGGTGAGAGTTTTTTTTATTGCAGAATAATCTGACAGAAAAGAAATGAAGAATGTTACCATGCTTGCTGACAAACTCTGGCACACTAACAAAAAAGAGTGTAATGACCTTTCTTCCCCAATCCACATCAAATATAATTGCAACACGTTGTTCATTTCTACATCCAGCTGCTTCCAAAGGCTGTTAAAATGAAGCTCTCTGAATTTAATGCTGTATTTACAAAACCAAGCTCACCTAGGTTAAAGCCTAAAACTCAAGTGTTTAGACCAGGGCTAGTCAGCAGAAAGCTCAGGATCCACCAAATGGAATTCTTCTAGCTCTGGGGACGGTGCTACAATTTTTCATAGATATGTATATCAGATGCCTCAGACTCCTGTCCTGATTAAATGACATAAGCTACTATATAAGCAGCCTAACTAATGGTGATATAATGGTGAATAAAGGAACTGTGTGTGTGTGTGTGTGTGTGTGTGTGTGTGTGTGTGTGTGTGTACATAACAATGTCTTTTGGACTACAGAACAACATCTTGTGATCTGCATGTGGCCCGCAGTAGCTTCGCTTTAAATTAATACTCTTCATTTTTAAAGAGTGCATTTGAATGCTTATTTATTTAGACACCATAAAAAAAGAAAACAGAGAAATCGTGCACATTATAAATGCACTGAGTAGAAGAAATACAAAATTTTTAAAACAACCACTTGCTGGGTTTTTTTTTTTGGAGGCCTAACCTTCACATCAATCCTTATTCTTTTCCAAGGCAATCACAACACACTGAGGCTATTAAACCAACATTGGAGGAGGATTTAAACCTGGCTAGGAATCAAACCAATGTCTCTCTTGTGGCAGGCAAGGATCTTACCTCCACAACAAATAAAGAACAGAGTGCAGACATTAGTGCAGTGCGAAATTATGTTGAAAAAAAAATCAGAAACTGTACGTACAAGTGAAATATTGACCCAAGGTTTTTCACCGACAGTGTGACCAAGTTGCACCACAAGGTATATAATTGAACAAAATTGAACAAATAGTACAGGTAGTTTGTTATCCTTTGAGAAAACCCTGCTTCAATTCTGATGTTATTTAGTCTGTCCTCAGGATGACTGGCAGCAGAACCAGTTAGTTTTGCCACTCCTGCTTTGTATCACATTGATTTTACAATCAGCCCTGTGTCTCCCTTGAATGCATCTCTAATTACCTTTACTGAATAGCTCATTTGTCAAAATTGAGTTTCTGGATGTTATGGCTGTTTTTAGTCACAGGAATCTGAGGGCAGCAAGTACTTTGCTTGAAAGAGTGCAAATGAAGCCTTCTCAATGGCGTATTAGGTTGTGTGAGCTCTCAATGTGTGTAAAGACCCTGCACACTCACTGTCAAACCTTTACTGCTTTCACACAGTTGTAATTGTGGACCACTTACATGAGGTTGCTTCAGCGTTGGGGTCTGATGCACGGTTTTGCCCATGAAACCTGGGTTAAAACTCATTATGTAAAGTTTGCTTGTGTAAAGATGTATATGGAAAATTATAGTGTGGTCATCATAACTGCATCAAATGTTCAGCTGCAATCGTGAAAAAACTATTTTAGGATTTTAAAAATCAAGCATCAGATGGAAAGTTGGTGATATTCAAAATTATCACTTAGCAAGTTGAAAGTATCAAGTGGTTAACATAAGAAAAACAATTTTTTCTCAGAAAGCCCTGTGACATTTTTATTTTGAAACATACTTACTGGAAAACCTCGCTATTAAATTTGTTTTTAATTTAAATGACATTGTTTTAGGAAAATATAATAAAGGGTGTTCCCAAATGTGAGAGATTAAAGTTGAGAGATTAAATGAGTTTCTCTCTCATAATGACATGTTAAGTGAAAACGGTAAAAACAATTTTAGTCTGAGTAATTAATTTATTCATATATTTGCCTTGATCTTTGCTTTATGTTTTACTCTAGTTATAAACCCACGGTTCATTAGCCCAATCTCTGCTCAAGATGCAGTCGCTAAAAGGGCCATAATGAGAGTAGTCTCCACTCTTCAGTCTACGTCTTCTCCTGCCATCAGGCCACATCTCTGCAATGCCTTTAATCTGTCATATATGAGTTGTGTGGCTGATGGGAATAAACCAGGGCGTAAGACCTCGTGTGAGAAAACGTCATGTTTCCTGGCTGTAAAACATTCCTTCAGTCTGTAAAGTTTCAAAGCACGTTCATGGTTTCCATCACATGGTCACACGATTTCCTTCCAAGGTCACTGATCTGTAGCCAATCCAGCATGACGGACTGTGTAAGCTTCACATGGAGACCCCTGCCTGGGAGCTGACTGCAGCACACAACGACAAATCAGCACAGCGTGAGCCTTTTAGAGAGTGCAGTGCAGAGCGTTAGAGGAAATTCATATTCCCAACTAGAGCACTGTCAGCAACTGAGCGGAGTTCCTCTGCCAACCTGCACATGAGAACCTTCACGGAAAAGACACTGAAATTCTCAGCACAGCTTCCATTGGGTGAATAATTAAAAAAAATTGTTCTCCAGCAAGCAAATTCAATATAGTTTTGGAATTATGTTCCACCTATGTTAGCAGGCCAAAGGAAAGGCAAATTCATAATTTTGTAAAAATGCTAACACTGCCTTGTACATTCTCTACAGTTTGTAACAATTTTCTTTGTTTCTGCTGAAAATGGACACCATGTATAAATGTGTCAATATATTTTCATGTATGGGTCAAGGCAACAGTTTACTGATTCACCCCTGACTAAAGTATTTACGTCTGAACTGATTCATCGAATTCTCTATATGTATAAATAGGTAAAATATTAAACTTGCTGACCTGACAACCATACGGATACATAATTTAGGTAGGTGGTTGTACAATACTGTCATTTAAAGTAATACAAAAATTAGATGTGTGAAAAGCTTTTTCGGGAGCATCTTTAATAAATAACCGTATTTCAATTCAAATTCATTGATCTACTGCTTTTTATATACTGCTGAGATGCAGGTTTCTTCTTTTTTATTTTACAGAATAGAGCTGATTTCAGCATACCATAGTCATTTTCAATATCCTGCCTCTATTGTGTGCTTCGTTCCTCTTTGAGCACCAGCTTGAAAAAATGTACATAGCTGATCAGTAACAGCAAAGCAACTAAAAAGTGTAGTTTTATTGTTATAATGTTCTTTTTCAAAGGAGTAACAAATCTGACATGTTTATATTTCTGCTCTTTAGTAAGCCAGTACATTACATAATTTCAGATGTGAATAAAGTCCCCCCAACCTTACAAGGGCAACTTGTTTATGAAAAATTACTGGTAGAGTAAATCATTCTACATCACAAACATAATTACCATTAGTCTGAAAGGAAAACCATTTTATGAACCATTAGCTCCAAAATTAACACACGTTAATATTAAAATATTTAAATTTCATTACAGTGGGCAAAACTGATGGTAAAAGTTGAAAAAATTACAATATAATAAGGTATTTCCTTTAATTAGCATAATTGCTGAGCAATATAGCTAACTACCGAGTTTTCTTAAGCCCTTTCAAAATTCAAAAGTATTACATAGCATACACTTAACATATATCTGTAAGTGTGTGTGTTACGAATTTCTTTCACATGTGGTATTTAGTCATTTAGTCAAACTAAGATTCAGGTTTATTATTATGTGTGAAAAGATGCAATGATGTTTTTGGGGAGAGAGAATAAGTTTGTAATAGTAGCTCTTTAGCCTCATTAGGCTGAAAAGCCCATTAAACTATTCAGCGTGAGGTCTCATGATGGAAAGTTTCGCAGAAACCTCTTGGGGTTAGGAGGTGATGGTGAGTTGAAAGCCTCATGCAAACACTCGGGTCATTTAATTTTTAATTATTTTGTATTACTTCATAAGAAGATATCAAATCAGTGTGCTACATATGCTACATATGATGACCTTCCCCTTCTGTTTCTCGAGCTCAGTACTAAATACTGAATAAACACTTTTGTGTTCCCTTGTTAACTGAAGGACGCTCATTGCACTTTTAGGTCAGATTTTTTTCTTTTTACTATGCTTTGTTTGAAGAGCTCTTAATCTTGCAGGTTTGATACAGATTTCCATTTTTCAATTTTAGTTTTTTTTCCACTTTAGTGCTTCTCTTTCAAACAAAACTTCCATATAAAACATATGTTTTAACTCTGCAGGTAAGAAAGTACTTTTTAAACCTTAAACATTGAGAGACACAGCTAACAGGAGGCATTTTACAGGCAGAAGGATGAAAAGATGAAGGATGTTTTTAAACTCGTTATAATTACGTACAATAAGCCTAGAAATCAGTCTGGATATTGTTATGCACATGATCCTAATATACCATTAACTCCAAACTAGGGAAGAATTTGTCAAATCTCAGTATGTCAAATTTGTGACAGCAATCTGTATTGAGAAGTAAATGACCGCATCGTGAAATAAGTCAGACAGAGCAGGGTCGTTTACTTCCAAGCCCCTCCCCCCACTTTCCCAGTTTGACAGGGCGAAGATGTAACCACCCATAGTATGGCACTGAAAGCCTGAACTTTATGCCTTTTAATGGGAGTCAGACCCTTCGTTTCATCCCAAATCACCTCCAAATTGCAGGATTCTCTGAAAATGCATTCAGAAACAAGAGAAACATTCAGCTAAAGCTGACTAAGGCAACCTGCACCACACTTTCTCCATTCTTTTCTCTACAGAATGAGACGTGTGTGTGTGTGTGTGTGTGTGTGTGTGTGTGAGACAAAGAGAGAGAGAGAGACAGAGAGACAGAGTGAGAGTGAGTCAGTCTTTGAACACTTGTTGTTCCATCCCCTGAACAGGATCTCTTTTAGATTAAAAATGTCCGTTCAATTTATATTGATAATTTCAATTTAGTTTTTTTTTACAGAGTTGTATACTTATATAACAACAATAATAGTAATAATAACAAGAAATAGTCATTTCTATAGTACCCATTATAATGGTAGTACTGGTGGAAATATAATTATGGATTTGAAGTCTGCCAATGCCAACAGTGAAACAGGAAAAAATTAATGAGAAAAACAACAACCTGATAACATGTCAGATTTTTTTGCCTCTTTCTCTCTGCTATCTTTCTGTAGATAAAACCCTTACTGGAGGGCTGGTCTAATAGTAGACATTTCAGAGGGCTTCACGAAATTTGTGACAGGAAAGGCTTTGTGCACCCCTTTGGATGAATCAGTCAAAGAAAATTGCTGACTGACACAGTTCACACCCACTAATACCATATTTACCATTTTACAGAATTTTATATAGATTGTCATCAGTTTTCCTCTTATTGTTTGTAATATTTTTTTTTACTTAAGAATAACATTTTCTAACATGTGTAACATTAACTGTTACATATGTTCAGGAATGTTTCTCCAACATCACATTTTCTAGGTGAAACAGGTGTGCTGCTAATTTTTACAGTTTCTGTCATCTTCTCTAATATAGGGTGGGCATAAAGTTTCCCTATTCAGAGCGTGTAGTTTCAAACTCTGCCGCTAGGGGAATATATGGCGTCCTACGTGTATTTCCAGTTGTACAGCGCCAAATTTCATAGCGGCAGAATTTGGAACTACCATCTTTTGGTTATGGAATCCTCCCTATCGTTTGAATAGTAAATAAATAAATTAATCAATAAGTTATTTGGTAGACACTTTTATCCAAAGCGACTTACAACATTTTACATGCGTGTTACAATGAGCTAGAGCAGGGTGTCTCGCTCAAGGACACACATCAGGCGGCGGGATTCAAACCCAGCCTGCTTATTGGTTAGTGCTACAGAGAGCTCCGAATAGGGAAAACTTTAATTATAGAAACACTGTAGATAATTTTTATTACTTTGTGCAATGGCTTCTGATTTCTTATGTTTCCCTGCCTTGACAAAATCTTATTGGTGATATTTTTATAACAGTACTCTTCCTTATATGAGTTAGATATATGCAGCACTCTGCAGCAGATGAAGTGTATATGAGCTTCAGTTGTGGAAACAATCATTTAATTTTTTTTTTGTTTTTGCAGGAATTGACATAAATGTTGAGACAAATGTCCTAAAGGTCTGAAAAACAGTTCGGACTACAGTCCGAACGCTCGGACTACAGTCCAACTAATATAACTGACATTTGTGGTCATTCTCTGATGTAAAATTGCTTTTAAGATAAGTTATCTGAAGTAGTCATCCTGAGTTGACCCAAAATCTCCAATGCGCTTAAATGCAGAAATGCATGTGAGTCAGCTGCTGTCACAACCTTCCATTTGTTTTTTCACAGCTTTTTCTGAAACATGCCCCATTTCCCTCAAGTTACATTTCCATATCCTTCAGGTGATTGGTTCTGTTATTCTAAATGCCATTAAGAGGAAAAAAAAACTCAATTTCAATGTATATCATTTAAAACTCTCGCACTAGATGTGGTTTGAATTAAACAGGAAGGTACTTCAAGTTGGTTCACAATGTAAACAAATTGACATTTATTAACTTAGCAGATGCTTTTGTCCAAAGCCACTTACAAATGAGTAAAAGTACATGTGCATATCAAAAATTATGTCACACAATATCTGAGAATCTAGTTATCAATAAGTGCTGTCCTGTAGTCAAAAGTGCACAGGATTCACTTCAGCAAGATGGAGTTGAAACCAACTAAAAGCCAAAAATTAAATTAGCAACAACAAAAAAGATGGATAAACAATATTTAAACATAGGAAAAATAAAGAAGCAGAGCTGATGGTTCTGTTATTCTAAATGCCATTAAGAGGAAAAAAAAACTCAATTTCAATGTATATCATTTAAAACTCTCGCACTAGATGTGGTTTGAATTAAACAGGAAGGTACTTCAAGTTGGTTCACAATGTAAACAAATTGACATTTATTAACTTAGCAGATGCTTTTGTCCAAAGCCACTTACAAATGAGTAAAAGTACATGTGCATATCAAAAATTATGTCACACAATATCTGAGAATCTAGTTATCAATAAGTGCTGTCCTGTAGTCAAAAGTGCACAGGATTCACTTCAGCAAGATGGAGTTGAAACCAACTAAAAGCCAAAAATTAAATTAGCAACAACAAAAAAGATGGATAAACAATATTTAAACATAGGAAAAATAAAGAAGCAGAGCTGATGAAGATGATTTTCAAGTGCTGAGGTGTTCCCTGAAAAGATATTTATTCCATGGTATTGTTTTTTTATGTAACAGAAATATTGATGTTGTATTAATTATTTTATAAAGAACATGTGGCTATTTTGTATAGATAGATCAGCAGGAGGCAGAGACTGAAATGGCATGAACATGTAAAACAGTTCCAGGTACTCACTCATTATACCACCTTATCCAATTCAGGGTCATGGGCAGCCTGGAGCCCATCCCAGGAAGCACAGGGCAGAAAACACCCTGGGCAGGGTGCCAATCCACACACTATGGGCAATTAGGAAACACCAATGAACCTAATCTACATGTTTTTGGACAGTGGGAGGAAGCCCACTAAGCGTGCGGAGAATGTGCAAACTCCACACACACAGACCCGTGGATCAGGCCCAAGGCCTGTAGGTATGATGCAACAGCGCAAACCACCACACCACTGTGGCGCCTTCAGTTCCAGGTAAAACAAAAATACATCATAAAGAATTATTAGTAAATCTTGTAAATTGCTAAAGGTTATAAAGTGGTATTCTGACAAGTCTTCATCAAAAATGCCCTATGATGAAACAACAGCAAAATTATCATATTCAGAATTGCAGCTTTTTATTAGATGCACTAATGGACTTGGGTTAGTGTCTTGATGCTCTGCAAGGATGAGGCTTTGAATGTTTTCTCAGAAAAGCTGCTGCTTTGGACCAGTTAGCTGATGTGGGCAGTATTTGTGACGTTGCTCTCCGTGTGCGGGGGAGGTAAGACTAATGATGTGGATGGTGGGATCTGCGTTCTCTTTCGGAATCATGCCAAATCGGGTTAGCACACCACATCACCTGCAAAGCCGGATTAAATTCAGCAAATCAAAGTTTAACATTGGGCCTTAATGAGGAAGAGGTTGAATTCAAGTTTTCAGTTCTGCCTTTAAAGTAATAAAGTTACAATTGATTGTATGTAGACTGACATTTACAGTAATGCCAGTAATTTGGTATTGATACAAATTCATTGTATATGGTAGGGTCCAGGTCTGGCAGGTCATTAAGTTGACCCTAACCTAATATAGTTTATAGGTGGGGAGGACCAGCATATGAACTATATAGATGAGACACCTGAATGCAGCTATCCTGCCAAGGGGGAACTTCTCTGGGCAGACACTTACTCTTCTCCCACCCACCCCCCCACCAGTGTGATGGCCACCCATGACTCTATGATCTCCTGAAATGCCATGCTTGATGTCAGGAACTGCACGTACCCAACAGAGGACAGTTTAGACATGAGAACATGCTTTTTGCGTCATTCGCTCATTCATGCAGCATTTCTGTGCTGGATTTTTGTTCTCAGGAAACAATCTAATGTGATTTTAACCTTACAGGTGCTAGTGTGGCAGTCTTAATGCTTGCACTGTTTTAATAATGGCCAAAGCGATCTGCTTTTCACACTGCGATCTCCCATAGACAATAATATTTAAGGGAAAATGTACTAGTGAGCACCGCTGCAACTTAAGTATTGATTCTTTAATTTTCTCATGTTATTAACAGAGGTTTTCTAATGGAAGCTAAGTTAAGGTTAAGGTTAATGGCCACACTGAGGTCTGACTGTGGGAATCTGAATTCAGTGAACATATGCTAGGCGAAATGTTAAAGGTAGCCACGACTGCTGGAGAATCATTGTGCTGTGATGTCACGAGATATCTGGAGATTGCCATGAAAAGGCGTTTATATAAGCTTGTACTATCTTATCAAATAGCCTCACGCACGGTAATTATTCAACTGTAGTAAAATGACCCCAGGAAACGCAGCTCATTTCCGAGCCATAATACATAAAACCACAGCAGAACGTAACTCGGTTAATCTTTAACCGGTTTAAAGATGAGTTTTGTGTTCTTAAAGAAGGTTTGTCAGGTTTTAATAATAATAATAATAATAATAATAATAATAATAATAATAATAATGATGATGATGTTTTAAACATACAAATTTCATCCGCCTTTACACGTCCCTTTATGCTACTTTTGATATAGTACTTGCTAATCATTACACATTACAATATTACAGCTTCAACATCTCCATTTCAGCATGAAATATTACTACCACTATTAACACTACTGCTGAAAACAATAGCAAAAATAATAATTAATAATAATTAGAAAGTGTGAATGTTCCTATTATTATTAACTGTTATTCAGCATTAAAACGTTTGTTTTTTTTTACATATACGCAACCCTTTATTTGCTTTTTTGAATCTTAAGTTTAAGGACTTGCCTTTGCTGCC
This sequence comes from Chitala chitala, assembly GCA_025773905.1. Classification (NCBI taxonomy): domain Eukaryota; kingdom Metazoa; phylum Chordata; class Actinopteri; order Osteoglossiformes; family Notopteridae; genus Chitala; species Chitala chitala. The sequence continues at coordinate 23,223 of JABJVR010035702.1, forward strand.
TTTACTTTTCAGACGTCAGTGGTACAAAAGAATTCCACGGTTTTCCTCCCCTAGCGCTGACATAGGCTATATGTAGGAAAGACTGCATTTGTACTTAAAAGTTTGCGATAATCTCTAGTGCAAGCGCTCCCATGGGGGAAAAAGTAGAATATGCACAACACGGACATTCTTTTCTCTTTCCCCTCTTTTTACACATCACTAGGACAGCGGGCTCTGGTCGGAGACGGGAGATTGCAAAGGCGAAGCTCTTACCTCACCACCCCGTACATCACGAGGATGTTTCCGAGAAGTCCCACCACACAGATCACGGAGTACAGCGCCGTTATGGATATAGCGATTATAATACCTGTGGCGCTCTTTACCGGGCTTTGCTCTGTGTAGTTACTCCCGTTGGGCATGAACCCCATCGGGTCCTCCTGAAAAGTGACATTGAAAGGGATCACCGAGTACAGGTCGGCCAGTTCAGAGCCCGACGCGGTGGACAGCTCCATCGCTCTTTGCTGTCTTGGTCGTGTTCACTTCTGTCTTATAAGTCTAAAACCAGAGTCAGCCGTTTCCAGCAAAGCTGGACAGTCCCAAGCTCCGAACTTGTCTAACGTGATCGGATTAATATCGAGCGCTCAAAGAAAGAAAAGAGGTGTGGTGCCAAAAACCGGATCTCTAGTAATTACGGACTGAATATCGTCCCATGTGTTTTAATTTTCCTTTCACTGACGGCAGTTACGATGTCCAGAACGCGAGGAAGGAGAAGGAATTCAGTCAAGCAAACCAGCCGAGTGAAGATAAATGTAGTGGCGTGAATGAACGGCACAGATGTAATCTGTGGCTGTAACAAACTCCGCTTTTCCGAAAGGGCTTTGCTGTGAGCGCAACTAAGTTGCGACGTCCCTCCAAGCGCACACGCTTTGCCGCTCTCCGTCTTTGATTTCTTATAAAAACCGACAGCTCTATCGACGTCAAAGGCGCGTAGTTGGCTGAATTTCAAAAATATGAATGTCAATCATATGCCACAAAAACAATTCAACTTCTTGAACCATGCGCTTCACTGAAATTAACCTGAGGTAAAACAGTTCTACCCCTTTGCGAACCATGTTTTTCATAAGACCTACGTTTCCATAGCGGGGCTCCGCATTAAAACAAAAAAAAAAAATCAGCGTTTTAATGCAGAGGCACAGCAACCCGACGTGATCATTAAACGATTAGTTTTTATCGACGACACTGTATAAATGGTCTGTCGACGCATTGAGCGTTATCTAGGCAAGATAAAACGTTCGTGTAAGGCATTTTAACATTTACTGTATTGCTATAAACTTGATTAATAAGTTTAATAATTTGATCACTTAAAAACTAACGGACTAACTGAATGTGGAGAAATAAACGTGTACCCAATATGATATACATTGAATATTATTCATAGATTGTCGTATGACCATAAAGCATTTATCTTGAAGACCATCTAACAGTATTTTAAATTTATTTGTTTATTTAATGAACACGCCTAGGTCGTCTTTTTTCTAATTTTTCTGTTTGTATACCCACATAGTCCGTGTATCATTTTTAAGGCAGCGGCTCTGGACAACGCCGGCAGAATCGGCAATAAACCTGAAAGGCCGAGACAGCATAACGCGGAAAATGACGCATTTAAGGGACCTTTTGTATTCAGTACCCTGAAAACTAATTGTCTGCCGCTGAGTTACTTGCAGGCAGTTTAACATTATCACTTTTTTGGTAGAAACGTACGTGATAACCACTTCTATTGGGACATCCGAAAACACGATGGACTTGCACCACATAATCTGTGCAGTGTATTATTGGTTCATGAGTCTTAGCTTTTTGTTCGGCAGTTCCTACACCCCCCTTTCTCCGCCCTCTAGCGTTTTGCTTTTAATAGTGTATACTAATAACGGGATATAGCTTGTGAGATGGTATGAGCTAGACCTAGGAGGAGTGTTGACGCATAGCCTAGGTGTAGGTTACATAACAGAAAATTATTCTAACAGAAACTTGATTCATTAAGAGAACAGTGATCGCATCGCATAAGGTGGTCGTTTATTAATCTTTAACAAATGCAAATAATTAGTGCTAAAACTTTAAAATGAAAAGGTTAACTGGCACAAGGAAGCTGAAGTTCAGAAGCGTTCTTTTAACACTTAAAACAATTAACGTAGCCCAAACTGAAATGCAGGAGATTACTCAGAATGCGGCAACCGTCTGTCCCTAAGGCGAAATGCACAGTGTAAGAACAGTGCAGTAAACTGTGGGGGCAAGACTAGCGTGACCCATGGCGTAGCCCTCCGTGTGTTCGTACGCAGGGTGCAGTCGTGGAAACATGAACAATACGGTACTAATTCTGTATTTATGTCACCCAGTCTGTGTGGAACTGAAATCGTTAAAAACATTAGTAACTAGTTAATGTCCAATCATAAATAGTCTTTGAAGGATTATAACCTTTATTGATTAATTTCTAGTGGTGCTTGATCAGAGGTGAAAAAAGTCGGTTTACCTTGGTAAGTATCCAGCTGTGGTTTCTGCCAGTAAACCCCATACAGTGTAAAATTTAGTTTTTGCCCGGTAAAAATAAATAAATAAATAAATAAATAAATAATTTATATTCTAGATTTTTACTCATACTATGTGTTTATAATCGTCAGAAATAATCGGATGCTGTTCAATTTGTCTAAAGTAAACGTAAATGGCAAATCTGATGACCTAACATTACAAATGTAAGTTTTCCTGAACGCTTATGTACTTAAAACGTCATAGTTTTGAGTTTCATTTGTTATTAGAGGAAGGAAGGAGTATCTGACCATTTATTCTAAGTCATTAAATTAGTGATTTATTGCACCGTGGCACAGTTAAGTCTTTAAAATCAAATTATAATGTCTTCCAGTATTTGTGGTGTGTTATGGTCATTATATTGTTCATGTTTTTCTCATTACATCAATCCCACATTATTAATATAAAATTAAAAATACGTTTTAAAATCTGCTACTGTAATGGCTGTAACTAACTTTGCCAGTAGACTACTGACAGAAAACACTGGTAATAATAGTCTTTTTATGATGAAGTATTAGTTCAGTCTACCCAGTGTGTAAGTTTTACGTTCGTACCTGGTGGTGTCTGTTGTTGAGTGCCTGGACCTGTGTATGATCAAGCATTGAGTCCTTCCCTTGAGCCCAGAGCTGCCAAGCTATGCTATACTTGCACAGTGAATGGTTTGCATCTGGTTGAACTGGCTGTTCAGTGGCTTGCTTTTGAGCTTTTCATTCTTCTCAGCTTTGTTATTGGTCATTGAGTCTCAGCTTCAACATGCAAGTTTACTTTTATAAGTCAACATTGAATTCTGGAAGCGATTGCGGAAATTTAAATTCTGGGTAATGACAGAAAGGGGTTTTGTTAAAGTTACTTTATCTCACATGTTTGGAAACCAGAATTACACCTATGCCTTTTTTTGCTTAACTGAGTGATACCTAAAAGTGCTGTAATACACAGTGCACACTGTGATTTTTTTTTTTTTTAATTACCTCTTGTACAGTGTTTTATGCATTCAGCAGTATAGTAAATGTATGTTTATACTAAGAGATCCAGTGGAGCCTAAATCTTTATATTTTTGAAAATTATTTTTTGGTGCTCTGCCACCGATACAGAGCAGAATTTTGTCATCGACAGAGAAGAGCTGGTAATTTCCCATAAGGTGTTTATGCAGGATTCTCACATTGCTGACACTGTGCCACAAAGTACAACTGGCTTGATAGCCCCAGTCTGTCAAGAGCAGTGCTAACAATACCCCAAGTGTATTTTATTAAAGTATCACAACAAAACCTTATGAGACAACGCTGTCTTCATTGAAGGTTGGTAGCATCTCTGCATTTTATCACAGCAACTGATTAGTTTTTTGGTTATTAGCCCAGAGAATTCAACCACCCCTCCACCTCTCACCCTCATCCTCACCCTGACCTGCTCTGGAAATGTACTTTTCTGTTGACGAGAATATTTCCTATGCGCGGCATCTGTTCTCTGTGGTGACGTGTAAGCTTACGGCACAACTTCAGAGCACAGACTGCAATTACCGAGTCGTTTCCTTGGCAACGCAAGATCAATACCGTAAATTACTCCCCTGTGTTACTGCTATGATGCAGTTTCATCTTAAAAATGTCTTGGAATTTTAAGTAAATTAAAAATTTAAAAGTAATGTGTAAGGTATGCTTGGCTACACAGTCAATTACAAATCTTATCTTTTGTCTCAGTGATGTCACTCCTCTTTAACACTAATATTTGTAAATGCACACTGGTATGTAGAGCAGTAGTGAAAAGTTTGAGTACACCTGTACACTTGTTCGCAATTAGGTTTTCATGATTTTTCAGGTTTTTTTAGGCTAACATGAATCTTTGTGATTTGTTTTGCTCACAAGTTTCCTAGTTGGAGTTATCTGGCGGGAATTATGTGGCGTTGATCCACTGGGGAATTTGAGCAGATGACCTGCAGTCACATGCCAGATACGTACACCCCAATGCTACCCAATGATTGCATTTCCCTTTTTATTTCCTTTTTAAAACCTGATCCTCCATCCAGCCAGTCATTGGTCATTGCTTTGAAATGAATATTACAGATGAATAGTGTGTAATATCTGTATAGCATGTGTTGGTACTGGTTAATAAAGACTCACAGATGTGGCTGACACACACAGCCTGCTCTATGCCCCGTCCTCCTAAAAGGCTTAATAAGGAATGTTTTCCAGTTCACTTGTTTAATCAGTTTTTATTTCATGCTGTGTTGCTTTCCATATTACTGGTATCTGAAATCTTCAGTGAGAAATGTTGCTTTTCAATGCAGCCATCTGAGACCTGTATAATTGGAGGGCAGCAGTGTGTCGGGGGTGTGGGGTGATCTTCTGCTCCTTCCCCAAAGTCATTTGTATGCAATGATGACCATTTTCCTTCTCAGATTTTAAAACAGTCTGTCTGACTCTGGTGGGTACTGAAGCAATAGACTCAAAATCCAATCTGAAAATCTGAAAGGTACTTTGAATGCTGGCTGCCTTTGGATAGATGCTATTCTTGAATAACAAGAGATGGATATTTTTCCTCACAGAAGTTTGCTCCAACATCCCTGACTCCTAAAACAACGAAGGTCCTCTTTTCACTTTTATTTGCTGGTCTTCCTTATGTTATAAAGCATTATGAACAATATTTAAAGCTGAAGGAGATCTTAGATCTTAGCCATAGTGGTAAAGGACTCACTGATAAAGGAAGCTTTAATGGCTTTATCTTTATAATGATGTTTCCTATTGCTCATAATTAACTAATTTTAGGATAGTAAGCCTGTTTAAAATGGTTTCTCTTTTGGTCATTAGCATTTTGTGTGCCATCCACATTCACACATATGAGAGTTCTCTTACTGATGGTGTGAGGTTCTTTGGTTGTGCATGCCTTGTGCACTGTGATTTATGGGGTCTGTTTCAGATTTACAATGACCACAGACTGGATGAGTGGAATAGGAATAAATCACTGATACTCAGAAACAGACCAGATGATCTCAGACAGCCCTTCAGTGTCATCAGTTTCAAACCTGAACATACCTCAACCACGCATTGAAAATGTGTTTTTTGCTGAACCCAATAGAAGCATATGCAATATTCTTAAGCTCCTCAGCACAGATTCCTTCCCAGATTGTGAAGAAAGGGCAGACATTGTGTTGGCATGCATTTTTGACTAGTGGAAAATTAATTAATCCATTTCAGGCTGTAAATGGTCCTCAGGCTATATAACAGCTATGGACACTATACATACTCTTTGATACAACATCATTAAACAAAGTGTTAAGTTTTCAAACAGTTGAGTCATGTCACAAAGATAAAGGAAGTGCTGGATAGTACTTGTACTTCTGCATCATGAAGGATGGCACTAGGCGTAGTTTTATAATACCTGCTGTGGTTATTCCAGCATTACAGAGTCAAAGGGAAAAACTCTCTGAATGGCTTGTTGAAGAGGCAGGGTGACAGCATAAAAGTTTCACTGCACCTCTGTGACATTAAATGAAGACAACCTACATTTTCTTTCCAGCCATGGGAATTAGGGTGGGGGTTTAAAACAGGGGCAGTCTTTTTAGTGTATGCTCTGCAGGGATAGAGGTTGTCATGAAAATGTTTTAAGCTTGAAGACTATTGTTGAATTTTTGTTTTATTTGGATTGTTGTTTAAAACTCAAAAAATAAGTATTCACTCCATTCACTTAGGGCAGGGTGAAAGCGAATACTGTTTTTTTTTTTGAAGCTTTGATCAGATTTACAAATATTCCAGTTAAAGTCCCAATGTTGTCACAAGTGACCTGTGACCTCTTTTTGGCTGACCAGTAACCCTGATCCTGTACAACCATGACATCTTGCACCAATTTTCCTGCCTGCCGTTCACATCACCTATGATGTTTGCCATCCACATGGATAACCTTGCCAATGCCAGTGGGTTATCACCAGCTGGGGTTACCAGAGCTGCGAGTCAGTCCTGCTGGTTCTGAGACAGCAGCGCAGCTGGAGGCTGCAGCACTGCAGCAACATGCTTGTTGCTGAGTTACATTACTCGCTGTTTGATGTGCTGTCAGAGGACTGACATTAATAAGTTATTGCATAACTTGGAGCTCATTACCTCCCTTTGTTTTCTTCAAAAGTAATTACATTTTGTTGTCTGACTAGTATTTGTCACATAGAATATAAGGTGATGTTTATTTATATTTGCACATATTTGTAGCAGTAGGATTGGAACATTGGGTCAAATATGTAGAGCTTCAAATGCTGTGCTGCTTTTGAAATTCACATAGAATGTGGTTCATTATTTATAAAAGGTCTGAGTCTAGTGGAGACCTCTAAGCTGATCATCTGTTTTGTCAGACGTTGGAATGAACGGGGGTGTTATCCTAGAGCGTTCTGGCAAAATGTAGCACTCTGATGCCCACTGAGAAGCAGGCTGATGGTTGAAAGGTTTTCCCTCACAGACTGGAGATCTGGCACATGCTGGCCCTGGGTGGCGGATGAGCATTGAACACGTCTGCTGTAATTAAGAGCATATGGTGTACTGAAGCTCAGGGCAGGCGGACAGCGGCTTTTGCGATTGTCCTTCTGGTCATTATTGCCGTCTGTTTGTTACCACAGAAAGGGTGTCTGCAGCCAAGCCAGTCTGTCTGATGCCCTTGGTGCAAGTGACCACAGGATGCATGTTTGAGATGCCATGTGGGCTGTTGTTGAAACCTTGTCTCTGTCGGTAGCATACAGGTACAAAAGAGCCTCTGTGGCTAGGAGCGATAGGAATCAAATACGTTAGCTGCCTAACACCACTCCTACCCTTAGCTGCCAGATTAAAAAAAAATTCATATTATGAGGATGAACAAAATATGCATTAAGCTGTTTTTTATTTCCAACTGAATTTACATTATTGTTAGTTATGTTCATTTATGTGGCATCTGGAAAACTAATGGCATTCACATTTGCAGGCGATTACAACAAAATGAACATATTGACAGGCATTTTCTTATTATTTAAGTAAAAAGTTTCCATCTAGTTTGCAAAATGCCAGTGGTGCCTGTTTAAATATTCTTTACTTTGGAATTGTTGAAGCGGTAACTAATTACAGACTTTTCAGCCATTTGAGCAGCCAGGCAAAGTCAAGAAAAGAGACACTAGATTCATTACCCCTCTAACTACTGCTAAATAAATGGAAAAGCAGCTTCACACCTTCCATCTTTATTTACTAACTAGGCAGTAGAACAATCGCTACCTTATACCTTCAGTCACTCCATGCATGTCCACTGAGCTGTTACTGAGGTGGCTCACACAATGGTGTCAAGAAAACATCTGTAGCATCTGTCTCAGTAGTTATTTTGACCCCAGTTTCAGATTATTAGTCTTGTCTCTTGGGTCAGCTACTGTCATGGGTATTATTGCCAGATTTTAGAAAATTACCTTCATCAGTCAGAGCAATAACTGTATATAAACAGCTGTATTATACATTGAGATAATTAACAGATGTATAATTATGAACAGTGCTTTACAGTACACGATGTAATTAAGTGTAATAAATCAACAGCATTGCATTATTGAGTTGTTCCTTCTAAATTATGCTCCCAGCATAAGATGTAATAGAAATGTGGTGTATTACAGTACAGATTATCCATTAGCCTCTTTGTAAATTTGATGTATATGGAGTTAGCAACAAAATTGAAGCACAGTGGGTGGGAGTATATAATTATATATAATTTAGCAGTAAACTACCTTCTGCAGGACAAACATGAAAGAGTGAGAAATTAGATTGACCCGTAATCATGATAAATGCATGTGCCTGTCCTGTTTTGCCTAAAAGACCTTCATGACATGTACGCAAATGTACTCTAACAAAGACAAATAATGGCACTGGTTGCTTGTGTTTTGCTTTGGCATTGACGGACCCAACAAAGTACTTGTGAATTAATTTACTCAAATTTTCTCAGATTAGACTAGATCTCTTCTTGTACAAAAAATCAAATTGTAGTCAGAGGCCCATGGCTGTTTAAAGCACCTTTTCTGTCATTTTGTGCCAGAACCTGGTCAGTGTCACAAACTAGGTTGTTGATAGAATGGACACTGTGCAGGTAATATGTCTATAGACAGAGTCATGTGAGCCTTCTTGTGGTATGTTGTGAAACTCCATACCATTAGCCACTTTGTGGTTTATTTGTCTGGTGACAAATTTAATAAGCAACAAAAAGTTATACTTGTCAAAGTATGTTGGACTTAGAAGTCCTGTCTCTGTCATTGCTTTGTTTGTCACCTGCTGAGAAGAATGTGCTGTGATGGTCCGGCATCCTGACCAGGGCGCTACTCTATACTCTCTGAGTTAGGCTGCAGGCCCTTCTCCTCTGAATAGGATCAGTGTTTTGAAAGAATTACTTAATTAATGATAATGGCATCTTTTTTGGGTTCAGTTTCCCTAGTCCAAAATTTTATCTTCTGTCTACATCCGGTGGTGCAATTATCAGACCGGCCAGCAAGATCCAGTCACCCAGATTCTGCAGAGTCAGTCCAAGAAATTTGACTGTGGAATTGTAAATATGTAAGGAATAAACCTCTTGCAGTGAAATCAGACATCTGGCATCTGACCGATCTGCAAACTCAGCTAACCAGCGTGAATAATTTTCTTTGTACAGTTCTAGTCAATCAGACCTGGATCTGAGTTTGAAGTACTGTTTCTGTTCACCATTAAGTATAATACTTGCTGTAAATTTTGTCTTCTTTTGCAATTGGCCTTTTAACATTTGCCTGGCAGGTCTTAGTGAGCAATAAGCAAGCATAGGAACTCATTGGAGTAGCACGCTTGCTGCAGTACTGTAAAGCAAAAGAACATCCGTAATATAAAGGAGAAAGGCCTCTTCAGCTAAAGAGCAAGGCTTTTGCTTATCTACATTTACAGTATTAACACCAACAATAAAATCAAAACCAAGATACTTTAGTTCTATCAAATGACCATATACAATAGTATTAGTGTCTTTAAAAACAATGTATCTTATTTCAACGGAGTGGCCTTTCCAGGACATAATCCATAAAAACCATAATGTTAATTTGTCTGTGCTCTAAAGGACTGTCTGAGTTGAAACTACATTATTATTATCACTGTCTGATATATGGCCAGTTAAACTAACAACTTTATTTACTCCTAAAGATTTAACTGACATTGAAAATTTGTATTTGAAACATCTCTGTTATCCCTTTCATTGGATGCTTTTCCCCCCTTTGACACCCAAATGTATGTGTCTCTTTCTGGGAATCTTAGTCACCTGAGTTTAATTTGCAGTCTAGACATCACAGTTAACATGTCTACAATGTAATGTCAGGTGCAGTGTTTTTGTCCCCTTCCAATTGGTTCCCAGGAGGACGTTTTTTAAATCTGAAGTTGGACAGCTTAGTGGTACAACATACATACAATCAGGTGTATAAATATTTGGACATTGATGCAATTATTTTTGTTGTCCCCCTGAACATAATGGAGTTTCAGTTTAATGTAAGGGTATTTACATTCAAATTGAGTGACCAGTGCAGGAATTACTGCAGTTTTTTATCTAGTGGCCCCCCCCCCCCCCCCGGAAGGGGTGGAGGGGGGGTTTGGGTGTGTTTTTATTAGTGTTTT
>JABJVR010035733.1:5585-33367 GCA_025773905.1 Chitala chitala
ACGTTGTGTTAGTACTCTAACGTTGTGTTAGCACTCAGGTTGTGTTAGTACTCTAACGTTGTGTTAGTGCTCAGGTTGTGTTAGTACTCACGTTGTGTTAGTGCTCAGGTTGTGTTAGTACTCTAACGTTGTGTTAGTGCTCAGGTTGTGTTAGTGCTGTAACGTTGTGTTAGTGCTCACGTTGTGTTAGTACTCTAACGTTGTGTTAGTGCTCACGTTGTGTTAGTACTCTAACGTTGTGTTAGTGCTCAGGTTGTGTTAGTACTCTAACGTTGTGTTAGTGCTCAGGTTGTGTTAGTGCTCACGTTGTGTTAGTACTCTAACGTTGTGTTAGTGCTCAGGTTGTGTTAGTGCTGTAACGTTGTGAGCCAGAGATTGCACCTTTGTGTGATTTGGTTTATTAATAAAGATGTTCATCACTGTTATCCCTAGACCATTCTCACGGATGAGGGTGATTTGCACCAGTTCATGACAACTAATCCTTACTGAGCAGTTCATCAGCTGTAAGGTGGAAACACAGAATAAATAACCTGAGTTTACATTTTGAAGATTAACAGACTACAAGCATATATAATTTATTTCGTGCCTCCAACTGTTGACGATACTGATACAACTTTCTAGTTTTTGTAGAACAAAACAAAAATGTATTTAAGTTACACACACACATAAACACACATAAATACCTTTACAGGACCAATTCCTCAAATCTTATCAAGTGATGTTTTTATAAATGAATTTAACCCCATTCTTTAAAATAGCAAGAAAACACCCAGACTCAAAACATGGTTGCTTACTTCTTTACCTCGTACCTGGAGGCATGAATATTATGACTGCTTCGGTTCATACAGTTGCAGCTCACCATGACCTTTAACCTCTCATAAATGTCCACCTCCAGCCACTGTTGTTGTTTTACTTTTTCTATCGCCATTATATCACTTCACTATATGTACACCTTTGGCCTTTAACATATTGTATATGGCAAGAAAATGGCACAATGCCCACTTCAGCAGTCTTATTTTTCTCTTTATAATTTCAAAATAAAAGAAATATTTTTTCTTCCCACCGAACTCCAGAGCGTACAAACTGAGCAGGCGAATGGAGGCGAATGGTACATCACATGACAAACATGTTCACTTCAAACTGAAAAGAAAAGGCACATTTTTATAGTAATTAGCCTAGCTACTAAATATTTAATGAAAGACTTTCAGGTTAGCACAGTTTAAACCTAAAAAATAAAAGCAAAGTGTTACTACAATATTAATAGCACATCATCATACCTGCACGTTTTCAAGGAAAGTTTACTTATTTCCTTGTGTCTTTTCTATAATGAAAAGCCATTTAACATTCAGTTAGGAATCTGCATGTAAAACAAATCAGTTTTATAGACAAATAAAATTTAGCACAGTGTAGAAGATTAAACCATATGTAATTTATACTAACAAAGAATTTGTGTTCTTGCATTAACTGCTTACAAATTTAGATTTTTAGAATTTACAAATTTTAAAAATATTCAGTTCATGCTCTTTGCATACAAAAAGCACACACACACTGAGGCACATTATAAGTAAGTCGCCATTACTTAGCTTAAAAACACTGTCTGTGATACAATCCTCTCATTCAAACACACAATGGAGGCAAATTTGCAGAATACTAATATCTACAGATCAGGATTCAATTCAATATCTATAAAGATGTGCACACAGTTATTCATGGATGCTAAATTACTGATTGTGTTGTGCTATTATACATTATGCATGAACTATATGCAAGTCATAAGCTGCCATAAGAAGAAATTTCACATAAAGTGGACAATGTTTTTAACCTTATTAAAAATTTAGGGAATAGTAAGGGATAGGTGGCACGGTGGCACAGTGGCCGGGTGATTAGCACTATTGCCTCGCACTTCCTGGCCTGGGGTCTGATTCCCTGGAGTTTGCATGTTCTCCCTGTGCTTGGTGGGTTTTTTCCAGGTTCTCTGGTTTCCTCCCATGGTCCAAAGACATGAGGGTTAGGTTGATTGGTGTCTCCACATTGTGTGTGTGTGCATGTGCCCTGTGCCTCCTGGGATGGGCTCCAGGCTTCTCGCGACCCTGAATTGGACATGTGGTATAGAGAATGGATGGATGGATGGATGGAACAGCAAGAGTGATTGGGCCTCTTAGCACCCTACAGAAAAGTGACACAAGCCATGCTACTCAATATGTGGCCTAAATGAATACTCTAATTCAATGAGTGGTTTCATGTAATAAAAACTATACGTGAAAAAATGTGGGAAGAATGCGCATCTTAATAAATCCTTACCAAATAACTTTTTATGCATTTTGTTGACCTTTGCTAGGGTATGTTTGTAAAGTCACCCGCTTTCCCGATGCCTTCAGCATCACCAAGCTGTAGTGGGTATGTAGCTTAACATGAACACCAGAGGGGTCAGCTCAAACATGGCTGGATTGCTGTGTCCCTACGGCACCGAAGCTTCCTTCCGTCTCTGTAACATTCACAAAATCAAAAGTGTCATCAGTGCTCACTTTCACTTTCTCGTTACGCCCACAGGTCAGCTCACTGTCAATCAAGTCATGTTCTTCCATAGCTTCCAGCTCTGATGGGACAAGAGGATCTGCTCCAGGGAGATTCACATAATAGTTCTTCAGCAGTGCCACCACAGCCTGTCATAAGCAATTCATCACACAGCTTGAACAGCAACAAAATTCCCAGCAACAGTTTTGTGTGAAATGCTCTCACATGGACTCTATTTCAGAGACTGGTTTAAGAATTCCAATCAGCCCCTATACAGACCTCATGTTCCAACCTGACAGGTTTCTCATGTTATTTTTCACTATTCCTGCACGCTCATAATCTCCAGTGTTCAGGTGAAGTGCACAGAAATTGAAGGTTCACCTTTAATTGTGTTACAATGCTATGTTTGATGCAACTGATCCTGTGAGGAATGCTTCTAGACTGTTTCTACAGCAATCTAGAGATCTGACAGCAAATAAGTCAACAGTCATGGGGTTATGGGAAGCAAACTGCTTACAAGGTGTTTTGAAACATGGTCAGACACATCAGAATGTTTTCAAGAGTGGTTTTACCTGTTGATGCCTCCATTTCCGATAGGAGGACTGTAGCACTGAACGCAGAGGTGCAAAAAACCATTGTTCTAGATGTGTTTTACTTGCCATTCTGTGTCAATATAAAACCAGAAAAAGTGCCATGTGCCATTTACCAGTTGTGTGAAATGATTGGCCCCTGACATTGTGTGTGCAGACTGCACTGGTGATCTTCCACTGACCACAAATGCATTCAGACAAGCTTCGGCGGGGCTGGAGTCTGGATGTTCTCCAGCAGCTCATGAGCAGCTGGTGTGGGGCCTTGGCCAAGATGCACTTTGACAGCAAATGACATAATCCTTAATGTCTTTCTCCATATTATGGTGCTGTCTGGCAAGAATTCAAATCTTCTCTTGCCTTTGGTGTCCAGATAAATTATGGATATTTATTACTGCTCACTTCTTAACACTGGATCGCTGAAGTACTGAAACTTTTCCTGTTTAATCAAAAACAGAGGGTTATGTGATTGAAGGAGCCACCCAGTACCTGAATCTTAACTGAACAAAATGAGATCCTTGGAATTAATGACATACCTTTCACATGTGTACTGTCACCAAGTTCAGTTCACAAAAGTGACAATCCTTGAATATGACATTGCTTATTAACATGGGGTTTCTCAGTATAGCACAAAGGTAAGGCTTTAAGATGTAGAAAAAGTGGTTATAAATTAAATGCCATTTCAGATCATTTCATTTTTGGATTTTCTTCAGCTGCATAAAAATCCTAAAATGTATATACCCTCGTATAGACGGGACCATATTCCACACACTCTGCCAACAACTTTCACAGTGCAGCCTTCAAGTGTGCTGGAAGTGGTGTTAGTGGGACCAGCAGGGAGTGTTTACACTGTAGTCTGTGTGGGTTCTAGTGTCCCAGAACAATGATGGGAACATAGTACTATAAAAATGACACCATCCTTTGGATGAGATATAAAATTTAGTCCTGACTCTGTGTGGTCATTAAAAATCCCAGAGTTTGTAAACATTGCTTGTAAACACTGGAGGTGCTCCCTAGTGTCCTTGCTAGATTTCCCCAATGGGCTTTATCAATCATAGCCTCCTAATTATCCCCTTGTGTGAGCTGGCTATATTATTCTCTCGTTCCCACCTGCATGTGGTGAGCTTTCAGCCGCTCTATGGCTGCCATGGCATCATCGAGGTGGATACTGTGCAACAGTAGTTGGGGAGTAGAGTCCCTATTCTGTGCTGAAGCATTTTGGGTGTCTTGAAAAGTGCTATACAAATTTAGTGCTATTATTATTATTAGACTTGATTAGTAAGGACTAGGGATAATGCGTACGCTCGGATGTAGAGCACAGTTTTTGTAACATGGCATTGCACAGTCAAATTTACATTGACATACACTGGCTATTAAACACACGGCTATAATATAATTTCTATTTTTTAAGTACTTTTGTGCATAATCACCACCTATAAATCACCGGTTAGTACACACTCGCGCATGCGCTCTTTTTCAAAAATGTGCTTGAGAAATAGTGACACATAAGAAGGTTATTACTGCAAATGAGAAACGCGAACTCAGTGCTAGTGTTGAAAGTGGGGAAAGGCAAGTTTCTGTTTGCCAGCAGCTAGGCCAAGCAAAAACAAGTGTTAACACCATATAGAGGGGTAGGGATAAGATGAAGCGCAGTCTAGAGTCAGCAGATTTTAGCGTAGATAGCAAGCGCCTATGTCCCTGAAATCACTCAAATGTGGCTAGCGCTATGGTTTTAGCAAACGAGGGGTAGTAACGTCCCCATAAGCGCTCCTGTGCTGCTTCACAAGGCTACAACGCTGCCGCAGGCTCTCGGCGAAAAATTATTCGCAGTGACAACCGGATTTATCGAGCGATGGAAGACGCTGCACAGGAGAACATTAGGGGTCGTGAGATGGACTGTAACATGTAATGGTGACAGTTTCCATCATAACACAATTAACTGCTTGGATGAACTTATTGATAGTATGTACTTCAACTCTTGTAGGCAAACGATGATTTCTTCACAGTGACATACAGTACACCTGTGTCTATAAAGTCACCTGTCCGTGTTAAGGGGAGAAAAAAAACGTGGATAGTAAGTACATTTGTTAGCAAGTGCTCTTGTTGGTTTCCAGTAAGGTACTTATTTATAGGTTGACTGTATTATTATTATTATTACTAATATTATTGTTGTTGTTATTATTAGTAGCAGTAGTAGTATTCAAGTTCACAAGCTTTGGACTGTGATACAATGGTAGCCGATGCACGACTGCACCAATCTTTCAATGAACAGTTGTCTTGAAATATAAAATGCCGTGCTAACTCTCGGTTTTTCACTAACAGTTTAATTTTCATTCCCGATGTACCTATCAGGTAAATTACTATTCCAGAATCGGATTGTGGCTTTGTTCAAGTATCATGAAGTGCTTCTGTTTTACACCATAAATCTAGAAAGGCCATCTTCCCTAAACAAAAACATTACAGTGAGCAAAACTCGCCACAGAAAGCACACTTTTACCGTCACAGCAAACCAAGTTTAGATGCATTGGAGATACAGATTCTCAGAATACTAAGTGAAAATTTCATGTGAACTTATAAAAGCACAGGTCAGGGGTCACTAATGATTTTCAGTGGAGAAGACATGAAATGGGCAAGTGAGGCAACGTGCTAAAGGTGAAAGCCATTTAAAGATAGGTTTGCTCTAACCAATCACATGCTAATGACAGAGTAAAAGACTTTTTAAACACATTTTTTTTGTTCGCAATGGAAGAACTTGTATATAATTCCCCAACATTTAATAGTTACTTTCATGTATCAGAATGCTAATTATAAAAGCATAAATCATCTTATCATTAAGCTTGTGTTAATTAATATGTCTTTCATGTGGATTACTTTTATTAACAGATACAAAAAATGTGCATACAATAGAAATGCATGACTTTCATCCAACTGATTTAAGCAAAAAAAAAAAAAATGCTGGCAGATTCTTGGCAGCTTTCTGGTATAAAGCGATTTAAATTTATTATATGTGTTGGTGGCAAAAAAAGATAGGTGGAGGGGGCGGGGTGACCAGCTATAACGGGAAAGAAGATCAAACAGCATGCGGTAACACTGCCTCTCCCTTCTGAATTGCCTCTGAGTTTTTACTCCGTCCCTTTGTGTTGCACTGAGGTGGACCTGGGTACCTTATGGCTGATGGATGTTTAGTTGTTTTGGGGTTTTGTATTCCATAATAGTTTTCTTCATGTTTTGTGAATTTTATTGTTAATGTTATTTTGAAGGAAAAGCCATGCGTGGTTTGGTTCAACAGAAGCATCGCTGGTTCACCTTTGGTATATGACCTCCTTTTATGTGATGTGACTAACTCTGCTCTTCTATGTTGTCCAGCTAAGATAACTTTCACAGTTGTATCATTGTATTCTTAAAAATACCAAAGCTTACAGTATAACAATGTTGATGTTTCACTGATAAATCTTCACCTGAAAAAATTCTAGTAATCACATGTAATAAATAAATGTGCTATGAACATGTCAACAGAAAGTCAGTCAAGCTAATGTTCAATCAGGAAAAAAATATGTAAAAATATTGTTTTCCCTCTCATTTACATGCGATAACACTCTAAATTATGTACAAATTGTGCTCTAGTCTTATGGTAGTATTATATAATAACTAGGCAACAGTAACATGGCTCTGCCTTAGTCATTGCAATTCCTTCTAAAAATCTGCAAATCCAACACCAACATGTCTGCTTTCTTTTACAAACATCCTCAAAAAAAATTAAATTAACAAAGAAATAAATAAATAATTAAACTAATAATAATCGTAATCATAATTAATAGAGGTATATAAATAAATCCATTCTTAATCATCACGTCATTACTTGGCAAACCCCTTGAATATTCAGTGCGTTTAATAAACCTGTCATTCAACATTTTGGTGCAGAAATCCACTGAATTATGCTAAAGCTTTGCTGATGAAATCCAATGTGGTTCCAGCAATTTAAGTAATTAATGTTAATTTATCATGTATTATATTAATTAGCTAGCTACCTGGACATGCGAATTAGGTCCATCAGCAGGTAGTGCTTAAGAGCATTTTTATTGACAGCATTAAATTTTGTTCCAAGGAGTAAGTTTTAGCCAGTGTTGTTCTTTGTTTTTGTGTAGTAGTGTTTGATGCAAGTGCCAAGGCACTAACAGTAGCTAATTAGAAATTTTTTAAATTTGAAACAATACATTTTAGCAATTGATCAAGTGACCTTTGCCTGTTTGCCTGTCTACACATACATACACACACTTATCTTTATTCTGTGCACTTTTCTGGTACTGCCCCCCCCCCCCCAGAATAGCCAATTATGTTAATTGCATGGATATAGTAGACTGATGGGAACATTTATAACAGATTCTTGTCCATGCTGGTATGATAGCATCACACAGTTGCTGCATGTTCGTTGGCTGCACATCCATGTTGTTTTTCATGAATACTACCTGAAGCACCTCATTACATAGCTTGAAGCCCCACCTCTTGCTCTTCTTTGGTTGTGTTGAGTTGTAATCTCTTTTGGGTTTTCCATATAAGTAGGTGTTGTTGTTTAGCTTGTTTCATGGTGTTGGTTTGTTTTGACTGTAGTCAAGTTTTGCTATTTTGACTTCCATACTTTTTTGACAGATGCTAAAGCATGTCTTTGACTTACAGAGTATGCATAGGTTCTTTCTCTGTAAACCTTGCCACTCTCGTTCCACCACGTCACAATGATATTCTGAGATCAGGTGGATATGGACGCCATTGGCGTTATAATTAACTCGTTATCTTGGATATGAAACCATTTTGAGGCTGTGTTTTCTGACATGCCTTGGTTTCTTGCTAGAAGTATCCATTAGAAGATAGGAGAACTCTAGCCATGAAGTGATGTTCAGAAAAAATATTCAGGTAGGCTCTTAAATGATGCCCAGTTGCTATTTAAGGACATAACATGTGCCAAGAGAATATCTCCCAGAACATTATACTAGCAGCCTGAACCGCTGACACAAGAAAGCATGGATCAACGGATTTATGCTGCTTGTGCACAATTCTGACCCTACCATCTGCATCATGCAGGAACTATGATTTGCTACAGTGAGCAATGTTTTTTCCAGTCTTCAAATGTCCAGTTCTGATGAGCATAAGGCCTGTAACCTCAGGTTCCTGTTCTTCACAGGATTAGCACTTGGTGTGACGTGTTTTCTTCCGCTGCTGTAGCCCACCTACTTCAAGTTTTGGTATGTTGTTTACTGAAAGATGCACGTGTCTACAGCACTGTTATAATGTGCGCTTATTTGAGATAGCCAGCTTGGCCATTCTCCTTTGACCCCTCATTAACAAGACATTTTCACAAACAAAACTGCTGCTAAGTGGATGTATATTGTACCATTTTCCATAAACTCCATAGTCATTGCATGAAAACCCTTAAACACTGGTATTGGTATCCAAGATAACCAAAGCTCCACATTTGACCAGAACAACAACTGAACCTCTTGGTCCTTTATGCTTTTATGCATTAAATTGCTGCCACATGATTGGCTGATCAGATATTTACATTAACAAGTAGGTGTACAGACGTACCTAACAAAGTGTTCACCATTGAATGTGAACCAAAGTCATCCCTAAAGTGAAAGACTGCAGAACAGACAATAAGTGAAAACTGTGTGGCATGTAGTACATACATATAAATGCATAAATGTGTTAAATACTTGTGTGCCGCAGTACATTTGGCTCATGTGATCCATTAGACACATGCAGATATTTATTTATAAAATAAATGTAAATTAAATTTCACAAAAAAAAATAATCCTTGTTCTTGGCAAAAATTTAGATGTTCTGTAATATGTTTAATATTATTAAGTGAGAGCTCCAAGACCCAGATTAGCCTGAGTTTAATTTTCCATTAAAATATGAAAAAATATATTTAAATTAGGAAAATATGATAATCCCGGAAATTAATGAACCATTCCATTATCAAACCTAATGTGGCAGAAAAGCCTGTGGTTTGGAGTAAATATGTCTTTTTTCTGTCAGTTTAGAGTTTAGGCAACGTGACACTAGGATTCATGGACTGCCATACTATCTTTACAATTACTGGTACAAATATTTATGGAATAAAACTAATATTACTGGAAATCAACTATTAACCATTATTGTTCATTGTACGTCCTTAAAGTTTATGTAATTTCAAACTGACTGGTCTGCTCGTTGCATGAATATTTATTCTAAATCAAACAGTTTTTCCAATAAACTGCTAAATATTTTAATCCTAACCTCTCTTGAAATGTTCTTTTTAAAGAAATATTAAACATTGTCCATTCTGACGTTACTGTATATTTCAATTAAGACAATACATACAACCATTTCGTTTTCAAATTAATTTGCTTACCTACTTATGAGTGTTCAATTTGAGCAGTTTTTTTTCCTCCGTTCTCTTTATTTGCACTCTATTCTCTTGTACTGTAATTTAGGAAATTTTCTTTTGAAGTACAAGATTTAACCAAGCCATTTTAAAAGATGAGAGCTGCCTTCAAGTGGCAGATGTTTACACTGCATTAAGGCAGAAGACATGGTCTGAAAACATATTAGAATGGGACTGAGCTCTGTAATGTCATGAACTCTACTGCTCTGCAGGGGCTGTTTACCCCTATCCACGTTGACACCATTGGGACCCGTAATGAACTGAAAGGGCTGCGAGATCCCATAGGAACACCTTCCAACAAGGCTCTTTACATAGAAAGATAAATTTAGTACATCAATTAGTACATTACTTTGTACTATTTTTTTATTTAAATTTACAGCCTTAAAATTCAAGCATTTCTTCACTTCCTTATATTCCCTTTGGCTACATTTTTTGGCAATTTTTTACATTATAGTTTGCAATTAAAATTTTTAAATAAGATGTAAAATCAGTCTAGTATTATCCTAGTCAGCATCCAGTCACTCTGGGCTGTTTCAAATAGATTTTGCTAGCATTATTTTTTTGCCAGATTTAACTTTAAATAGGGTAAAAATTGAATACAAATCCCCTTGAGTACTTAACCATCATCTGGCCTGTATTACAGTCCAACTGAACAACGCTTCTCTCTCTTAATCACTTCACTTGAAGCAGAGCTTTGCATAACATTTCATAAAGGTGCTCAAGGGTGCCCTTCACAAGCACAAAGTGACAGAGACAATACACACCAAATTTTCTGGCCACACTTCCATTGACATTCCAACCTTCATCAGCAGAGACACGAGCAAAAAATATTTTGGGGACAATTACCCAGAAGTTGGATGTATATCAAACACTACTTACTCCTCCCATTCCACCCACCCCACGTTGTTTTCATGCATTTTTACAACCCCTCTCACTACGTAAAGAGATCCAACACAAAATTGCTGGGTTTGTTTTTCCTAACACAAAATACAAATTTGATAGCCAGAAGGAGAGACTTTCATTCAACACACTCTGATTGCTCTGATGTTTTAAGTATATGCATGTTATTACTATGATTCTTGCAAAATGTTATGCTAAGCATTATGCTAGTACTAATATGTAGTAACAAACCAGCACAATTTCAAAATTTTAATTTTTACAACAAATTACTGTGTGTAAGGTATTTGGGGTTTGATTACATACGCCCTGCAGAGTGTGTAATTTTCAAGACATCTGTAATGTGAAATCGATTATTAATAAGAATGATTCAGTATATGCAGCAAACCTCCATTACCAACATATTGAATATCATCTTTAAAATTTTTCTTATGTACCAGCACTGCCTTAAGATATAACTGAAGCATTTGAAAAACTAGACATAAGAAAACAACTGGTTTTCTTTACAGCCAACTGCCCATATATTGCAATTAAATAGGAGCCAAAGTAACTTGTTTAGTTTTTATTTTGTAAATTTGGAATAGATTCTTAAAGATTTTTAAGAAGCTTATCAAACAGGTAAATAAAAGGCTTGTAATTTCACTGTGGGTAAATGAATTTATTAATTTTCAAACCACTTTGTGCTGATCAGGGTTGCAGGGCACACTGAGTCTAACCTCAGTAAACACAGACATGAGCCACGGTATGTCCTGGATTGGGCAACATCCCATTGCAGGACGTTCACATTTTCAAAGACTAGTGGCGATATGGAATCATCAGTCCAGCATTTCATGTGGAGGAACCCAGAGTCCTAAGAATGAAACCAATACATACAGACAGGGCTGCCATTTTTTGAACTCCATGAGATTTTATACCCTGTAACAGATATTATGTTAGACATCATATTGCAATCTCCGCACAGAGATTTTGTTCACAGTGCCAGAAGCTAGATTTGAACCCAGGAAGCATACGGTAACAGTATGACCCACTGAGCTACTATGCTGTTTACCTCAGAATCAGACAAGTGGAAATAATGTATTTAATAATGTCCTCAACTCTCTTCTTAGTATTTACTGTCAATTGCCTTAAAGTGTCGTCTTTGTGCCATCAAGCATCAGTCAGTCATCTTCTATACCGCTTCATCCTGTTAAGGGTCAAGGGGAAGCCTGGAGCCCATCCCAGGACACACAGGGCACAGGGCAGGGGACACCCAGGGCAGGGCGCCAACCCAGTGCAGGGCACGCACGCACACGCGCACACACACACACAACGGGCAATTCGGACACACCAATCAACCTAACCTGCATGTCTTTGGACTGTAGGGAGGAAACCGGAGGACACCCACCAAGCACAGGGAAAACATGCAACCTCCACACAGACACAGACCCAAGGCGGGAAACGAACTTGAGGCGACAGTGCTAGCCACCATGCCCCCGTTAACATTATGATCACGTCTAATTTTGTATAGGTCTCCCTTTGTCTCCAAAACAGCCCTGACTCATCAAGGCATGGACTCCACTAGACCTCTGAAGGTATGCTATGGAATCTGGCACCAAGCCATTAGTAGCAGATCCTTTAAGTCTTGTAACTTGCAAGGTGGGGCCTCTATGGATTAAATTGGTTTTTCCAGCACATCCCACAGATGCTCGATTGGATTGAGGTCTGGAGAACTTGGAAGCCAAGCAAATACCTCAAACTCATTGTGTTCCTCAAACCATTTTTTGACCATTTTCTGCAGTGTATAAACCAGTGCATAATCATTATATTACCACACCTGGAGTATGTGTAACAAATTGCCTAAATACTGAAAAACCAATGGTAAAAAAAATGCTAAAATATTCCAAAATAGGTTCTGGTTGGACAACACCAAACTGGAACATCACCCACAGCCAACACAGCCTTCCAGTCCTGTCATGAACATCAAAGACTGGAAGGCTTGGAAACAAAAGGATAATAAAAATATATAATAATAATAATAATAATAATAAATAACAAGCAAGTAACAGAGCAAAATATGTTTTGGTCTGTTTTGATCATTTGGAAAACTAAGAAACACTTTCTCAATAAAACCTGCAGCTATATTAAGTGTGCATTCAAAATGTGCATTCATAGGATTTTCCGCTTGAAATTTTAAGTTAATCTACACCAAGAAGTATTTGTGCTTTAACACGGCTGTCAGGTTTAAGCAATAGAGGCCCTGAGGAGACAAGCAGTCACCCACAAAAATAAAAATGAGCTAAAATGCTTTCAGACCTGTTCAATAAATGGACATAATTCTTACTAATCTTGTGGAAACATTCATGGAAACAAGCAGCACAGTTTACTGAATAAAATGATCCATCTTTCCATATGATAAACAAATAATTATAGATCAGTAGGGTTCATAAATACATCAGTGCTCTCTACTTCAGTGGCAAAGCCCCCGTTATGCTTTTCTTTGGGGTGGGTTTTTAGCAGGCAGAGCAGCACCGGCCTCTGAAGATTCTTGCAGTGCCGTAACATGCCGGTGTAAGTAGGGTATATACACATTTTTGGTATATACACATTTTAAGCAACATTCCACGTATAAAAATGTTTAGAAGTTTTATTTGGACAACAAGGAACATCTGTGCTGGTAAAATACAGGTTTCCACTACAACTAACTTTACAGCATTAAACCCTATATGAGCCCTGTATGCTTTGAAATGTAACAGGCTTTTTATTCCAGCAGTATCTGTTTGTATTTTTGCCTGTAATCTTTCAGCCAAGAACCACAGCAGGCTATGCTTGAAACTAACTCCTATAGCATTTAATGATATTTTTAATGGCATTTTAAAGAAGGATTTCTGCTAGCTGATACAGAACACCTCTGATGGTTTATTGGCATTAATTATTTGGCAGCACAACACTAAAAGAAGTCATTTTTTCAGGTTTCTTAACTTTACTTAGTTTGTCAAGCTTGTGAGCAGTTTAGAGAGGAAGTTAGTAAGAACCTAAACAGTGTGCTATCCTGTTTGGAAAGTCGAATGAAAAGAGTTCATATTGCACTTCCCTGCAGGGGAAACTATGCATATAAACAATTTATATCCCACTTACTTCATCGCTTCATTTTTATTGTAGAATGTAACAAAACAGATATGCCACTGTCAAAAGAAAATTAATAATGGCTAAAATGTTCTGAATCATTAAACCCCACTATTCAAACGCTTCTTTAATTTAAAATGTCCAAATGCAGCACACAACATCTTAGTGTCGAAATGTTTTTTCAGAAACAAGCTTGCATTTTTCTTCATTCCAGGACACTTACTGTTGCATAATTTTGCTCTTTCTCAATACATTTTCCCATCTTTGAGCGCCTTTCCACGGCTGCATGCTGAGCATTTCAAACAAAGTAATGGCTAAGCAGCTGGAAAACAGACCACACAACAATCATCTGTCTTTAGATGTTATAATAAGCCTCATATCCAGCTAAAGTGCTGCATATAATTTACTTTTCAGGTTACTGGTGTTGTCTAGAGTAGTTTTTCTGTGAGCAATTCTTATGCCATAGTCATGACAAAACCTCCACTGACAGACCACGAAATCCATGGATAATTTTTCCCACATATATGGTAAACAAAAATTGGGTGTATTTCTGTCAGATATTAAAAGTCTGCATAATGTATTCAATATTCAGTGAATGCAATCACATCATTAAATAAAAACCTTGAGATGTAAGGAGACCTACCTGCTAATGGACCTGGAAGTTACTGTTGCTACTATTTTATTTATTTATTTTGGTTTTGACTGCAGCACTGCCACCGCGCACCTCCGGGCCTGGGGTTCAATTCCCGCCTTGGGTCTGTGTGCGTGGAGTTTGCCTGTTCTCCCTGTGCTTGGTGGGTTTTCTCCGGGTGCTCCGGTTTCCTCCCAAAGACATGCAGGTTAGGTTGATTAGTGTGTCCGAATTGCCCGTAGTGTGTGTGTGTGTGTGTGTGCCTTGTGGTGGATTGGCGCCCCACCCTGGGTGTCCCCTGCCCTGCATCCTATGTGCTCTGGGATGGGCTCCAGGCTTTCCCGCGACCCTCACCAAGAATAAGTGGTTAAGATAATGGATGGATGGATGGTTTTGACTGCTCATTTTCTAGAACATTCTGTATGGAGAAGGCACCAGCATAGCTGTATGGAAAAAAAAACTGTAATCAAGCACAAAAAACAAGGCTTTTGGCAAGTGTCCACAGCACTGATGTGGCAGCAACATTAAATATGACATTTCTCTGTGCTGCAGAGGCGCATTTTATGTTCTTACAGAAGATGACACATATTTTGCAGCATGTGGATGTGCTGACCAAGACGAGCGATTCATTTTCCAGTATGTACAAAACCCATGGCCCTGAACAGCATAAGTGATTCGGTAATGGATGGATGGAAGTCTGTACAGAAGTAAGAAATCTCAGGACATACAAGCGTAGAAATATGAGTGAATCCTGGACTGGGATTCTGTTGCTGAGCTGCGGAGCTGTAGAGCATATCTGAAGTTTTCATGTGAAAGTCATGCTAGGTTTGAATAACATTTCAAAACCTTTTTGGGAAATTTATAGTTTACATAAACAAAAACATTCAGAAAGGAGCTCGATGCAACAGATGATGTTCTTGTCATTGTCAATCAGGAGGTTTGCCTGGATGGCAAAAATGCACAGACAGACTATTGTAGGGCACTCTTTACTGACAAACAAAACAAACTTAGGTTTTTAATCACAGGTTTAAAAAGGGGGTGGGGGGGATAGGTAGCACAACCCAGAAAACAGTGAAGAGTACAGGAATGTTAAAGAAACAAAATGTGCAAAGGGCTACTAGAATTGCAGTGGCACATGACAATCCTACACTGATACACTGAGGGGGAAGAAAGGGAATGGGGAAGAGGTGTATTCAATGTTCAGATAATTATGGTCCAGGAAGGATGTGGTTATAAATTAGAAAGTGTGGTGTTTGTAAATAAAGAACCCTGGCTAGGTGTAGACATGGCAGAAACAAACTTGAAATGTCAAAAAGCACACTTATGTCTGCATAAATCTGAATAAATTATGTAGTATATCAGTCAACTATAGTTCCAGTCTGTATTGTAACACCAGTGCCATGACCAATGGACTAACTGGGAAGGGCAATTGTGCACCTTCCCGGCAACCTTTGTAAAATAGTTGCTCCCCATCCTGGGTGTGTCTGGGCATGTGAGTGTAGACATTTCCCCCCTGTTTACCTGATGTCAGTATTTGGGTGATTGTCTCCAGTTCAATTTGCCCAAGTGTCCTTCTCAGGACAAGTTTATAAAGAATTGGCCACTCTACTCTGTGTCCAAGTCATGGCTAGCCAGTTATGTTTTCAATCTGTTTGTACTCTCTCACTCATGTCGAAGAATATTGAGAAACCCCAAGTACATTAAGCTGTTTTAATTCAAAGTACAGCAGACTATAAAGTAAAACATTAGACTGAAAAGCACCTTTAAACATCACACTGGGGAGAAATATGCTGAGGTTTCAAAAAACAAAGACAGTGGAGAGTCTGGCTTTAAAACTGCAGAAATATCTTTAAATCCTGATGGAGAGACACTATTTGCGGTTATGTTCAAATACTTCACTGTTCTCAGTCAAAAATGGACTTCATTCACCAACATCTGCGATTATGAGTCAGATGTTACATATCTGCACACGTGCACTGACTTTACAGAGAAAGGTATAAACAGGATGCAGAACACAAAGGAAGATTGCAGATGAAAACCCACAGACTCCAGCCAGCTCCTGTTAGTACAACACTGTGAAGGACTGTTGAATAATATCCGCAATGACAAAAGGACTGTGCTGCTGGCATTAAACTTGACGGTGATTAATATCAACGGCACCCTTGTCTATTCATGTCACCTGAAGACGTAATGCAAAATTGGGTTACAAAGCCGTTGTCCTTTTATCTAGGCAGCAAAGTGTCAAGATGTACAGAGGCCAAGCTTCCTTCTAGTAGCCAAGAACATTTTGAAAACAAAATAATGTATTAGTGTTGAATTATGACACATACAATGTTTCCTCCATAGAAACTAAAAATTTAACAATGCAGAAAATCTGTTTCAAAATATGCAAAGTCTTTGCCTTGACTCTCTCAAATTAAAATAATGTAACGTATTAAGTGCCGCGGCAGTCTTGCTGTGAACATTCTTATTAACATATCAGTACATTAGCTTGGGACAGAAAATGCACTTTTTATGCAACTCTGGTGGAAAGGTCTTAGTGAAAATTTAAAAGTGAAAATAATCACTTGTCAGAGAACTGCTACACTACTTCAGCTTACTGTCAGGTAATTTTTTACATAATTTTGCTGTTTAAATTTATGCATTTCGAATGGAATCTATAAGCTTCACTGGTTTTTACAAAAATATTACAAAACAGAGAAAAGGGGAAAAGTGGGAGGTGAGGAAGTAATAAGAGATTATATTTTTTCTCAGAAATCCACCACAGCAGAAAACAAATGTGTTGCTGGTAGGTAACTCTAAACTGGATTTTAAAATTAATTATTGTACTTTAAGTAAGTGCAGAAATTCACACAATGTAACTTCTGACTACACACAATGTAACTTCTTTATATTTTATCACCTAATGAAATTATTTGTTAATTCAGACAGTTGTCACTAATGCACTACTGTGCCAGTCAGGAAGGTCCATGGAAATGGCTGCTTCAGTGGTATTTTAATGCCTTTCAGTAACTGTTACTCTACCTAAGCAAGTGCAAGATCTGTTGTGCAGAGCTGAGGCTAGAAGTACTATTCCAGACAGAGTCACTGTGGTGCCCAATCAGAGTGAATCATCCTGATGTCATGTTAATTCCTATCAGAGTGTCATCTTCTGTAGGTTTATCATTCGCAGTTCTGTTTGACACCACCGACTGCATGATGTGGTGTTGTGTGCTTAATGTGGAAGCTAGTATGTGTGATTGAACAAATGTAATGATTTTATATAAATAAAATTCTTATTTCTGTTTTCTTTTAATAGCATAAATGGTATCCTTGGCTCTTGCTGTCCATACTTATATTGTGTTTTTATATAGTTTAAGGGGAGTCTTGGTATTTGCAAGCACTGAACCCTTTGGAAACTTTGCCATATGCTATTACACTATTAGTTACATACGACATTGCCAGCAACGCCTTTACAATAAACCTCACAAACTCTTCAAAGCTGTTAATGTTAAGGCACAATAATAATGCATTATTAGTTGCTGCAAAAGTAGCTATACTCACTAGCTTTTCCAGGGCCAGGTGTGTCTTATTCCCTCATTATTTCATTTACAAGTAAGCACATAAAAGATGTGGAGATGAGTTAAAGTGTCACATTTACATTTAGAATCTGTTTACGCAATCTCTCAACACAAAGTACAAAGCAACGTCACTGCCAGGGAAGGAAGCTGTTAATCGGCTGCAAAATCTAAACAAACAAATCAGACAGGTAGGAAATGCAGCAGATGTGGCCAAATCAGATACTTGGTACATTTTTAAAAAGAAAAAATGTACTAGTGAGCTCAGGCGCACCAAACGAACTGGGAGATCATGGATAACAACAATGGTGGATGACAAAAGAATTATTCTCTTGGTGAAGAGCAGCCCTCTGAACACTTGGCCAGATCTAGAACACCCTCCTGGAGGCAGGTGTATCTGCATAAAAGTCAATAATCATGAGAAGACTTTAACCGGAGTACACACAGAGGGCTAACTTACCTATGTAAACCATCGGTAAGACTTGTAAAAGCAGGTTGAGTTTGTAGAACAACATGTTATGGGCAGACGAGCCAAAGATCAACTTGGAAAAGTTGGAAAAGATGGAAAGAGAAGAGCATGAAGCATGGTGGAGTTAGTGTTATGGCATGAGCAGGTATGGGTACCAGTGGAAATGGTTCCCTTGTATTTGTTGATGATGTGACCATTGTCAAACGCAGAAGGATTCATCCTGAATTATATTAGGCCATATTATCTGCTCAGATTCAGCCAAATGCTAAAAAATACATTTGGTGACACTTCATAGTGCATATGGACAATGACTCAAGGCACACTGTAAAAGCAACCCAAGACTTTTTTTTTAAGGAAATAAGAGGAATATTCTGCAATTGCTAAGTCAGTCACTTAACCTGAATCTAACCAAGTATTAAAAATAAAAAATTAT
Source organism: Chitala chitala (assembly GCA_025773905.1). Taxonomy (NCBI): domain Eukaryota; kingdom Metazoa; phylum Chordata; class Actinopteri; order Osteoglossiformes; family Notopteridae; genus Chitala; species Chitala chitala. The sequence goes on from JABJVR010035733.1 coordinate 24,197, forward strand.
GATTGTTAGTTTGTCCAGCTACTATTTAGCCCCTAAAAGTACCATGCTATCTATAAAATGCTTGTAATACCTCCACAATTCATACAGTTTTAAACCTTGTAATAAAACTGAAAGTCTAAACTTTAAGTGTGGCCAATTTATTTCTGATCCATTGTGGTGGCAAAAATGATGAAAACCGTGTTAACATCTGAATACTTGTGGATCTGACTCTACATTTTAATAAGAAAGTCAAACAGCCTGATAGTTGTATATGGGCAGCACATCTATTCATAATCAAAATATGCAAATGACATTATAGTCTGGTTGTACCTGAGCTATCCATAAAGTCACTAGCAGACACATTTTCAATTCCGAGGAATATGACATTGATATTGTCACTTTGAATGACATCTGACAAGACTGAAAATGGAAACTAATGTTGAAAGACATGAAAAGAAAACAGATTAGAAAATAGTTACAGCCAGCTGACTCAGCACAAAGCTTTTTTACCTGCTTAACAATGGAAGCATGTGACAATGTCTCTTTGGTGCAGCCGGTTGTGCGCGCTTCTGCTCTGCACCATGTCTCCTGCATGTCTCACTCTACTATGTGTATTTTTAGGACAGCATGGGAGAAACAAACCTAAAGTATCAAAAAGCACACTGTAATGTTCTAGGGAGAACAGAAGCAAGTGTAGAGGCTAATGTGCAAAGGTTTAATAACAAAAACAGGGGTACAGGTACATAGACTTTCCAGGAACAAGGTAAATCATAGATACAATAACAAAGCCAAGGGATCTAAAGCAAACACAATAGTTACTTACACATTACAACAACTTGAAACACATTGAAACAAAGGGGGAACTTAAATAGGGACCTAAACGAGACACCACTGGCAACCACTAATACACTTAACATGGAACACGGGGATACGGAGGAAAGGAACCATGACACCAAGTGGACACAACACAGGGAACATGACAAGACAGCAAGGAACAGTGACACCTAGTGGACGAAAGGACCATAGTGGGCAGGGCGTGACACGCACCTATATTTGTGTACATCTCGGCTAGCTGTTGCCTCACCTCAAAACACAAAGGCAGGTTTATTGTGAAGATTTCCCTTTTACAAATCCCACTCTGTGTTTTACAGCGATCTGTGCTATGGGATGGGTGAGTTATCAGCTTGACTCATGTAGCTATGTTTGTGAATGGTGCTACAGATGCTCTGGTTGTGGATGGAATGCTATTTTGGAAGATGATGATTTCCGCGAACACTTGGCTATTGAACCTTAGCCCAGCAATTACCATTTGCAGATAAGTCCCTTATCCTTACAGCTTTGTCTCAAAGGGCTGCATCAGCACAGCAGTTATATGCAGAGCTAAACAAATAGTGCACTGCTAAATTAGCATGTGTGCATTTATTCTGATGGTGTTTCAATGCACCATTATGTAACTAAAATGTCTTTTCCACAAAACTATGTTTACAGAACCAGTCAATATGTACATAATTCACCTCTTTCTTATACTGTATATTACGAGTTTAAAAATGAGTGTGTATCAGTCCTTCAAGATTACAACGTCCAACAAAAACCTTGTTTTCTCATTTTTCCTCATACAGTTCAAACAGATCCTGCTTCACATGAAAATCTGTAAGCCGCTTGCAGAAAAAAAAAATCAAACGTGCTCTAATAGCATTCTTTGCTTTGGTTTTATTGGTTCTCTTCTCTTGTTTTCAAGTTTTATATGAATTCAAAAGACCCCAGTTCCATCATACATTAAAGTTTTAGCACACACATCTCCCTCACCTGCTTTACATTCACAGACATGCAAGTTTTTCTTTGGATTACACATAAATTATATTTCTTGGAGCTTTAGCCCAGTTCTACTTTCTCTACATGTTTTTTTCTCCTGACACAGAAAGTCTTTGGTGCTCACTGCCATGACAATACCTGCTAATCCCCCGCTCGTTATCTACTGCAGGTACCACATTCTAGACATTCATATCATCTTGAGCATTGACATATAACTCCTTGATCCTTCACAACTGAGTCAACAAGACCTGTATTAATGTCACCAGTCTCCCCAACCCAATATTTAACATTGTACATTGACAGCTACTGGTGCCAGTGGCATCTAAATTCACAGATTTTTGGACGCATGTCATGGGGCTGCTGTCTTTGTAGACTCCATCCCATCAAGCAAGTTAAGCCCACTCCAACCCACAAGTGCCACATTTTTGGACATAGTAGTAGTTTTTGGGTGATATTAAACTGCAGGCAGTACATTCAACAGGGTGAAGTCTTCTCTCCAACCTTAATTTAAGGCCCCATGTAATTGCATTCAGTGTTAGCATGTGTAATAAGTAAGCATGTCTTTCACCAGAAAAAGAAAAAGAAAAAGCCAGTATGAACATTATTGTGTTCTTTAATGACCATATGAAGGTAAAATCACTTCACATCCTTAGCAATACACGATCCAAAGACTGAAAAGTTTTAATAACATTTATGGCCCTTGGCAGGTGATTTTCCTGTATTCTTCAGGCACTCATGCCTAAAAAAAAGCTTGAAAATTACTTGTTACAAAACAATACTTCATAAATCTTATAATGTCCACCAAAAAGTATAAATAAGCTATTTGTAGCCAAGGTCATGCTGTGGTTGTCTCTGCTGTAGAAGAGTCTGTTGCTGGTCCGTACACAGCCAAAAAATATCCTTTTCATTCTTCCTTCAGCCAGTTCAGAAATTACTGCTTTTCTGAACAAAGTATGATGACCACCTAAAAATACAGAAGTTCTGCTATAGTCTTTAACACTTGTTTCAAAGGTGACAGGTGCTCTGGAAACTCCCTTTGGCACTTCCTCAAATTGAGACAGTCCCAAGTGACATGTAAAACCATTATCTTCTTATGTATGGTAACTGATTTAATGTCCAATTCAGCCTTCCAACAGAAGTGAGCCACTGGTTTCTTTTGAAATGCATACAGTACTGTATGTGTATAAACGGAAATCAATGAGTCTGTCATGTACTTAGCAGTGAGTACTCTAGTTCACTTAAAGTACAGTAACAGAACAGGAATACATGCCTCTGTACTTAGTGATGGTCCCAGCCCTCTTTACCTCTTCCATGTGCTTCCTTTCATTGTCTATGTAAGTAGAATTGATGTAAAGAAGCAAAAGGGAATGGTCTGCATTGTTCTCAAGAAGAACTATCATCACTGTCATCTGTCAGACTGCTCACATATTTTGCTATAACTATGAACACATCCTTTAATATCATTTTAGTCTTACCTTTTGAATCCAAATGGATTAATATTCTTTTGGAAGAAATGGGCTGTAAGTGTTCCCGTCTGTGTTTCTTCCCATATGAACATACATAGTCAACAATTCTTCAGTGAACTGGGGTCCTTTAGGTCCACCAGCAGAGTCCCAATACTTAGAGTCCTCAAGAACATTAGAATTATAATGACATAGCCACTTTCCAAAATGCCATTTATATGTACTATATCTCTTCTGTCTCTGGCATTAGACATTTTCATTTACTTATAATTTACAAAAATGCATCTCAGAAAACGGGGTGACAGTGTATGTTCCTATTAGAATGCACACATCAGTATGTTGAATAGATGTCATGAATTGCAAGGGGAGACAAGGTCCAATTGGGGTAAGAAAGGGTCCGTTACCAGCCAAGTCAAGGTAAGGTTACAAGGGGGAACCAGAGCAAAACACAGCTCACAAGTATCTATGGGATACAAAGCACTGTGAACTCTACACAGCTACATATTACAAAGCTACTCACAATCACCAGCAAGGGTTTAACAGAAACACAGAGACTAAATAGTGAAAAGGAAATAGAACACAAGTGGAAACCACTAACAATATAATCACAATGACTCAGCAGTGGAAAAAAAGACGCAAGGAAGGGCAACACCTAGAGGACCCAGCACAGTATTACAGGTACAGACATGACAGTAGGATTAGGTCATACTAATGTCTATTCTCTCCACATCTTTATACGTGTCCAATAAAATCATTTTCCCTTTACAATGCCATGTTTACATAATTAACACCACATTTCACTTTATATTTTAATTTCAAACAAATTGTACTTGACATGGCATGTGTAAATGGAACAACAAAATACCAAGCAGAGCTAAATCCCTCAAACAGAAGCTTTCAGTAAAATCTCTTTTTGTTCTCACCCACACAACTCATAATGTTGATTTACCTCATCCTCAGCCTCCAAATATTCAGGACAGAAAATTTGTAATCCGCCACAGACAAAATTATCAGTCCCCTGCAACCATTTTCTCTGTTTTCTTCAACAGACATCCTCCTCAGCCATCTATCATTTGTTTTTCATGCCTTTAAAAAATGCCCCTACGCTAAGATGATCATATAAAAATCACAGTTACGATTATGTTACATACCAGGCCATTCTTCTCTAACAGAATAATCTTAAGAAGACCATCTTTCTAGCAAACTTTTTTATTACACATTTTATTAATTTTACTCAGTTTGGACCTTTCGAATGTCAGATTGTAAGGAAGATAATGTTCATCACCATTGTTAAAATTTGTTTAAAAACCCCTTTTCATAATTAAAATTCTACCACAAATATAATCTGAATCTAAAGGTTTTCAATGACGTGTCTACTAGGGCCAAAGGTCTACAATTCCTTCATTAAACATTTTTTTTAATCTTTGAACATCTTTTTGAATTAATAGAATCCTGACGGTGCAAGGCAAAGACATTTAGAGGAACTATTTGTGAACCCATAATAACTGTGTGCTGAGTTATATATAAATGAGCAAACAACGTTATAAGTAAATATTTGGCAATTCGATAGGCACTTCTCCTCTTGGTCATCTTGCTGTCAAGGACATGTCTGCCTGAATCGTCAGGCAGGACCTGACAAGCACCACAACCCTTTGTTCAGAAAAGCAATTTTGCTATGGTTTTCTTATCCATATTTTTGGATACATAGCTCGTGGAATACACAAACATTTTGTATACGGAATGGCTTAACACATTGTCCAGTGGCAACCTTGTACAGTAAATGTCGGGAATATTTTTTCTGTTTTGCTTGGAGCATGGATGTTGACAGGCTGTTTGGATAGCAGCTGATTCCAGAAAGAATTCCTTTTAGTAGTTCTAAGTTTTATACATCAGATACAAAGCCACATTAGTAGTCAGTCTAGCACATCAAAAGCCATATCACTGTTCCCTACACCTAGTATTAATTAGCCAAAATATTTAATTTGCAAGAGATTAATAATTATTTAGAATCAGCCTCACAACACTAGCACTGGCTCTGAATTCAGGTCTCATCACATTGAATGTGTAGGGTTTCCAAGTTCTCCCCAGGCATTTCTGGATTTATTCAGTGTGCCGGTTTCTTCCCACTGTCCAACGACATGGAGCTCAGGTGTACTGGGAACTCCAAATTGCCCTTAGTGTGCATGTAATGGATTGGCATCTTGCCAAGAATGCGCCCTGCCTTGCACCTGATGCTGCCTGGGATGAGCTCCAGGCATCCTGTGACTCTGTTCAGGATAAGCAATTATACAATAAGTTCTATCGCCATGATGATTATATAGTAACCCTTAAAACACATGCATATTATATACTTATTAGTGTTGAACTCATAACTATCATTAATTTTGAATAATGTACGGACCTACCTGTCACATTGACATATAAGAATAACCATCAACCATAGGAAATGTTCCTAAATTTCGAGTTGCAGCAGATATCTTAGCATTTATTTCTTTCTAGAATGAAAAATGTATGTATAAAATGCAAAAATAGAAGAAAAAAATTGCTTTACCAGGACTGACATCTGGTAGTGGTATTGCATATTTTTAAACTTCATATGCAATTTTTGAATTGCAAAAAAAAAAAAGAAACGTTTTTCATTGAACTACGCTAGGTATTTTTATATAACTACTGAATATAAAACATGGATTACACCATCAAGATGAAGAAAACACATTATTTACACATTTTACGTAAATTGGTTTACCATAAAACTGAGTGAAACAAAAGTTTCCATAATGTAGAACAATCGTTATCTGAGCTTGACCTTTCAAGCTGCTCTATAGCAAATATCCTGTGGGCTGCTGGAAACCGTTAGTAAAGCCTGGGATCTTTGACTTAGTCATCAGTATAACTTCACTGAACATGTCACCAAAGTCCCAGACCACATTTATTTTAAGCTTGTCATGATCTGACAACAACCTGAAGTAGGGGAACATAAACAAATGCTAGGGAGTTGCTACCGGAGGACCAGATCCTCATATTGGTGCCCACTGGTGCCCATCTTAGAAAACACAGTCTCACAGTTACCTGACTACGAGGCTGCATTACTGCTATCAGGTGACTAAGATCTGTTTAAGCAACCTAACAGAAAATTATCTATCAAACGAACTTTCAAAAATAGTACCCTGTGTTGCACTTACAATCAGTGGGAGCACAAAAATTATTCACACACACGCATATATATATATATATATATATATATATACATACACAACTACCTAGCTAACACTGAAGCAGGGTTCCCACAGATAAAGCAGTCTGGTTGCCCAATGGGTAGCACATTAGGTGCAGAAGCATCATGGTTACATTTCCAGCCAAGCTTCCAGGTATGTTCTTGAGCAAGCCACTGAAATGTTATCTCCCCAGGTGCTGCATGTGGCTACCCACTGCTTCCCCCAGGGTGATGGGTTAAATGCAGGAGACAAATTTCACTGTGACATGTATGTGTAACGTGTACACAATAAAAGCAAACTCTACCAGAATGGTGGTTAAACTGCTGTCTATGCAGCATGCCCCAAAGTCCTGTACTAAATGGCTCAGAGAAACTGTCATTGTCACAAGTATACCGTCAGAAGTTGGTTTCATATTGACTATAAAAATCAGTACATTGTTGCTGTGGCAAATCAGGTGGTTCACACATAGCCAGTTCATTTTAACCCTAAACTGCTCTAGGGACTGTTAACAGGTACATCCAGCTGCTGGTTAACCTGATTTCTCATAAATCAGGTTAACCAACTTCAGTAAGCTGCGCTTATCCACAGTGCTCACTGTAGGACAAACATGTGATCTACCTGTAGCTTTCTAACACCTGTACCTGTACTTACCTTACTGACAAGAACCAAGTGAGGCTGTTTCTGGGGATGTCTACACCATCAATTCAACATCATTTTCCAAACATTTGCATTGCCTTTAATTCTTATTAAAGGTCTTGGAAACGATTTGCAGGTTCTGTACCTGGGAGAATAACCTTTGCCCCAACCTGGTCCTAGCAACCTAAAACATCCAGACTCCCTTTCCTTACCACAGACCTCAGACCAAACGTTGAGCACAGTCCTATTGCATGTTGTTTGCAACGCGAGGAACAGTAAGCTACGTACAGCAGTTCATAAAGCCTTTCTCTGAGAACGTGATATATACATGTGTGACAATATAAAGCAAGCACTAAGACACTAAGACACAGACCGCTGTAACCTCCTAGGACAGTTGTTCACTCATTACTGTCTCTTGTTGCAACTGCCATTGTTGTGAGCCACACTAATTAGGACACAGCTGTGAAAATAAAATGATGGCAGTCATTCTCTCCTCATCTGGACGTCAATAAAAGTGCTCGGAATTACGGCTAACAGTAGGCCACTAACTAAAAGTCCAGTTGCAGTGGTCTACAGGAACATAATAAATATAATTTCCTAATACCAGTGTTTGTAGCAGCACTATAGCACTAATTTTCTAAATAGCTTTAATAACTCTGATAGAAAATGTTAGCTAGTAATGAAAATTTGTAATTAGCACATTAAACTCCATTATAGGTAAAATTGTTTTTCATGCAATCATATTATTTAGTATAGAATACAACATAATACTAGCTAGCTAACACTAAACCAGGGTACTTACAAATAAAGGTTAGCTATCCTCAAGATGTATACCTAAAGTTATATCTTGAAATATAAAACTTTTTTTTTTCCAGCTAACTGCTAGAACAACTGAAGCAAATGACAGTGGCAAACATCCAGCATCAGTGGCATCAGTGTATAACCTGTCTGACCTGTATGAGATACAGTCACAACAGCTGGCTGCAAAATTCGAGCCAGTCATTCTCTTGCAATGATGTATGCCAGGTTATGAACAGCAAGAAATATAAATTACCAGCTGGCACATACGTGTGAACTCTTATGTCTCAGTGTACAGTTTTATTCAGAAATTGCCAGCTGTTTATACTCAGCAGAATGTACTGTGTTTATGACAGGTCAGATGTAGAAGTGTGGCATGGATGGGGGAGGGTGTTGTCATTTCAGCCTATTCCAACAGATTTGCACATGGCATTGGGACAGGCATCACTAATGCCCCCAGTACAGCGCTGAGGATCCCTGTTCCACACGTTAGTGCTCCAGGTTGTGAATGCTTGCTGGTCCCACCTGTATCTGTTGAACAGAGCATGTAACAGTCTTTGGCAGGCCGTAACAACGGCATGGCCACTGATGTGCAACGCAGTGCGCGCTCCTGAGTTCAGCAGGGAAAAATCTTTGTGCAACATAGCCCGGCGGGCACGCAAAAGGGTATACAGCAAAAGATGATGTGCCATGTGCAAAGCGATTCCTCTCTGTGCCCTTCTTTAGGCAGGCTCCTCTGTTTGGCTGCTGAATAGACAGCTGTAGCAACACTAATGTTGTGTTAAGCCACGAAGGTTCAAAACTTGGCAGAGAATGACTAAGAACGTCTTTCTGAAATAAATTGTAGCACATTACTGCCACAGCTAAAAACCACAGACGAAAGCCTAATGGCCATTCCAGAGGAGACTTTAAACACAAGTTGTATAGTTTACCGTTTTCTGAAGAAGCTAAGTTTTATAACATTGTTACAGTTCACTGGGATTTTTTTGTTTTTTTGCAACTGCAAGTATAACAATGAAAAAATTTACCATGCATTATTGTAATGATTCAGACATTGCTGATAGTCATGCTGTTGCCAGGTAACACATATTTGCTAAGTACAAATCAATAACTTACAAAGACACTGCAGCTCTTCACTTTGTGTTTAATTAGAATTATTAAATTAACTTTTTCATCAAATAAAAATGTACTTTTTATAAAACTTTTTTTTTTTTTTACCCAAAGTGCAGTAAGAATTTGTACCTTCGGATATAGCATAAAAAAAGAAT
>JABJVR010035773.1:0-25622 GCA_025773905.1 Chitala chitala
ACTCCGCCTTTGTTTAAAACGGTGCTGAAAAATGACAGACCAGAAAGAGGGTTTTCCATTTTGTGTCTAATAAAACCAAGGACTGCTGTCATGTCTGTCAGCTGGGGATGAATATGTTCTCTGTGAAATGTTTAGGATTAGGTGTCCTCATTCTGGCAAGCTAATGTGTCACCTGTTTGGTACCTGGAAGTCAAACAGACCTTCCAGCCTTTCACCGTCAAACATTAAACAGTTGGTGAACTTGTGTTTTTTTCCTGTTTTGCCCTCGTATTCACACGAGTGACACAGCTGACCAGACACCTACAGCAAACCTTCAGTTTCCCCAGACTTGATCCTGTTAAAGCAGGATTTGACAGTGTCCACTTTCAGACAGTACATTTGGCACGTCCTCATGCATGACTTAATTTCATGCCATTGCGGATTTAACGCCTTGTTAATTTCCTGTGAAGTAGCCAGTCACCTGTGTGAAGATGCATATTGGGGGCGGGGGAGGCTGCATTTGTGGGGGAGGGGCTAGTGGCTTCCTTCTGGTCATAGTTCAGTCATGTAAGGAGAAGTTGACCAGGAGCCATCCTGGCAATCCTGCTTGCTCTATACCATTATTACACACACACACACACACACACACACACACACACACACACACACACACACACACACACACACACACACACACACAGAGAGAGAGAACAACACTGTGGGAACCTAAAGAATGGTTATTGTCCCCTTACTTTTATGATTTTTTTTATTTGTTTTTTTATTCATTGTGGCACAGGTGAGCGCAGTGTCTGATGTTCAGTTCACAGACTAGGTGACAGAAGCCATTTATATCTTCCACAGAGATCAACAGCCTGTTTTTGTTTTGACGAAGTGTTTGATCTGTCTCGTCTTTCCTCACTTTGTCTCTCTGTCACTCTCACTTTCTGTAACACTTTCTCTGACTCATTCACTAATTCACCATCTCTCTCTCTCTCTCTCTCTCTCCTCTGAATTTGCCAATTGGACAGAAATGTGTGCAGAAAAAAGACACGCATGAACAATCCAATATCTGTACGGGAAGTCTGATCTGGTACTTTGCCATTTATTTTTTTTTGTTCTTCGTACTTTATTTTTGTTTCATTGCATTTTATTGTAAATATCATTAGACACACGCTGCAATAGCACTAATTAGACAAGGTGATGAGACAGAGGGGTGATCATTTATTTATCACTAGTGTTCTGAGGTAAAAGTGAAGAGCTGCAGGTACCAATGTCACAGGGTTTGTAAACACATGCTTTCCTTTCAGTTAATCTTCCAGGAGGGATAGTGCTGTTGTACACTAGTACAAGATGCTTCATTTAAAGAGTATTTACCCTGTATTTGCCCTGTTGTTTATTTCACAAATGTAGAAGTGCAAAAGGGTTGATCTAACATCACCACTGGTGGAATAGCTCTGAGCATTTTGTCTTCTCCATCATTGCATGTTGCAGGCAGGAGGCTATCATGTCCACCCACTTTGAGACGATAGACGATGTCCTGTCCTCATTTGGCCCTGTCCGAGACTGTTCGAAGGACAACGGCGGCTGCAGGAAGAACTTCAAGTGTGTGTCGGACCGGCGGGTGGACTCCACGGGCTGTGTGGTACAGTGACAGATGCGTCCCCTTCCTGCACTCCACCCCAGGTTCTGAACACATCACATTGCAGAGCTCAAAGCAACAGCAGATCCATGAAGGCGGTCGCTTGGACTTGGTCAATGTGGGCGAGGGTTTGGCTATACGTTTGGGGCAGTGTTTCTGCTTCTTGCTGCGTGCTAGGGTGTTACTTACTTATGGGTGTTATCTTTCAACACATACATGAGGGGCTTAGTACTCACTTTACTTACACTATATACATCAGGAGAGTATTCAGGATAAACACATTACTTTATGAAATAATTAATGATAAATGCAGGAGAGCTTCATTATAAACACAACATCTTTAAAAGAAAACAGAGGACAGAGTCTCTGATGTACTTACATAATACAGCAACACAAGCATATCACCGTGACAGCGGTTTGCTTAATCTCACACACAAATCCTCCACTGGGTTGAGAAATTCACCCAGAGAGTGTTACAAAATACATCAATAAAACCAACCAGGACTGTAGTGTAGGAAATATGACACAGGGAGGGTTAATGCTTTAACTATTATAAAGTATTTGTAATAATGATATTGTAATTGTAGGATAATGGTCCAGAGAGGTTCAAATTAAAAATCCAATAACAACCTGACTTCAAATTAGCCGAAACAATAGACATGATTGATGAAATTAGATCCAGATCAGATGTTGCATTGTAGGTGAATCAGAGCTTTGCTAATATCATTAGCCCAGTTAGGTCCAATTTACTCAGCTGCTCTCTTTTGTGTGGGAGCTGGAGAACCGCACTGCAGAGATTAGGCAGCTCACCGTCTTTGTGGTCCTTCAGCTTCATTTTGCATTTCAGTAAAGCAGGAGAAAAGCAGGAGAAGAAAGAACAGGCATAAGCCCCTCCCCCCACCATCACTGCTAACAAGCAGATTTATAGTCTGTCCAATCATAGTGCAGCCCAGCCCCTGATGGAGTTCTCTGTTGTCTTATTGGAGGATTTACAGTTTGATGGGAGGGTGACAGCCACTGTTCACTCTGCTAGACCCTAACAGATGATTTTTTTGCAAGCGTGCCTCATGAAACGCAGTGCCAGTGATGCGGATCGCGTGCCTTTTTGATGGGCAGCAAGTCCATCGGGGGGCGGGCCCGCTCTGTTGTTAGACTGACAGTAATTGTGCAGAAATTGCGGTGGGTGGCAGGAGGACATAAGCGTGTATTATTTAATTTCTGTAGAGAAACAAACAGCCAGATTCAACATGGGTTACAGTCAAACAGACTGGAGGTTATGGGTTCTGTTTTCCAAATGGTTCTCTGCCGTCTTTTATTGATTGTGAGCTTCCTGATGACGGAATTGAAGAAGAAGATCAGGCCGTACTAGCAGTTTAAACGTAGGGTATCATGGCATGTGTGAGAGGACCTGCTGTTCCTCTTCTTCTAGGTAGAACCATCTTCATAAAATCCATGAAAGATTTATAACGTCATTTCAGTCTCAGTCACGTGCCACCAAGTCTTGAGATGCAGAGTCATTGTGTTTTATTGAATTCTAAACTTATGACAAAATGTCAACTGATTTTCAAAAATGAGTATTTTTATGTAATTTATTTACAGTAGAAAAGCTGCAGAAGCATTCACAGAACTGTTGCTGTACATTAAACAGTTTTTTCATATTTTCAGTCATGTTTGGGTTTGAATAGCACAGCAAATTCTTCAGTGTGAAGCTGAAAGAAACTTCATAAAACTGAAGAAATTAGTCAAGCACAGAAAAGTGCCAGGGCTTCTAATCCTGTAGAACACTGATTTATTACTGACAAGTAACACTCTGTATCACGTGTTTTATTAATAAATTACGGACAGTATTAAAACAGGCAAGAGGAACGATTGTATTACAATATAAATTACATTACTAGCCTCCAGTTAGCAGTTTGTGAATTTTCTACCCGCATGTAAATGTTTCCCTGAGACCCAAGACTAAATCGAAATGAAACATGTAGAAATGTCTGATACTGGCCCTCTGAAGAAATACAGTGGTCTTTTTCCATTCCATTTTTACAGTAAAAAAAATTACTGAAATATGACATTATTCTACCCATTACTTGGTTTCAAAGCATTCCACAAATAAAAATTAAATGTTCAAATAGGAACTGTCAACAGTTCAGGTTTTTGCAAATGTAATATTGAAAGTAATGTACAGAAAAACAGTCATCCACTTTATTTACATTAATAAACACTACTGGTCAAAAGTTTTGGAACACCCTCATTTTTCCAGTTTTTATTGAAATCTAGTGTAGAGGTAGGGAAAACAAAAAGTGAAAATAATGTACATTTCAGAGTTATAAAAAAAGGCCTTTTCCAGGGAAGAGGTAATGGGGTAACAATTCATAGTTATTCTACAGCAATGTAAGTAAATTAAGCCTTGAAAGTTTATGCTAACAATTACTACAGGTGTCCCAATTTTTGTTGGTTACTTTCAAGCCCTCTGTCTGTATAAAACCAGTGGTGGAACAGACTATACTATTACACCCTCTTAAGCAATATTTTAGACAGTATTGTACTGCAGAAAGTAGTATATTGCTCTTAATATAGTGAGAAAAAAGCAACTAACAAAGGAAGACAGACAGACCATTATAACATTTAAAGTGTAGGTCTTTCCTTTAGAGAAAATGCAAAGAAAGCCAAGATGTCAGTGTATACAATTTCCTATACAGTCAAAAGGCACTTGGAAACTGGCGGAAACTCTGACAGGAAGAGGTCTGGCAGACCCAAAGCCACTACAGAATCAGAAGAGTCTTTCTGAGAGTCAACAGCTTGTGTGATAGGCGGCTCACAGGACAGCAGCTTGTGTGACATGCAGCTCACAGGACAGCAGCTTGTGTGACAGGCGGCTTACAGGACAACAGCTTGTGTGACAGGCGGCTCACAGGACAGCAGCTTGTGTGACAGGCAGCTCACAGGACAGCAGCTTGTGTGATATGCAGCTCACAGGACAGCATCTTGTGTGACAGGCAGCTCACAGGACAGCAGCTTGTGTGACAGGCGGCTTACAGGACAACAGCTTGTGTGACAGGCAGCTCACAGGACAGCAGCTTGTGTGACAGGCAGCTCACAGGACAACAGCTTGTGTGACAGTCAACAGCTTGTGTGACAGGCGGCTCGCAGGACAGCAGCTTAACACTGATCAAAGTAAGCAAGTCTCAGTTTCAGCTATGAAGAGAAGACTTCAATCAGCTGGTTTGACAGGTTGAGTGGCAGTAAGGAAGCCATTGCTCAGATGGCAAAATAAGAAAAAGAGGCTTGCCTGGGCCATTAAGCACCTTCAGTGGACTACTGGACCCTGGAAGAAGGTCTTATGGACAGATTAATCAAAATTTGAGATCTTTGGTTTATCACACAGGGTTTTTGTATGCTGTCAAGTAGGCAAAAGGATGGTTCCTCAGTGTGTGATACCTACTATCAAACATGGAGGAGGAAGCGTGATGGTCTGGGGCTCTATTGCTGTTTTTGTGTAGTCAGTGACTTACACAGAGTGAGTGGCACCCTGAGCCAAAACTACTACTATAGCATTTTGCAGTGCCATGCAATACCCTCTGGTGTATGCCTAGTTGGTCAGGGGTTCATCGTACAGCAAGATAATGACCTGAAACACACCTCCAGGCTATTAGAACTACCTTAGATGAAAAGAACAAGACAGTAGGCTTCAAATCATGGAATGGCCAACAGTCTCCAAACTCCATCGTGCTGGTTTGGGATGAGCTGGACAGAAGGGTGACAGCAAAGCAACCTACAAGTGCAGCACATTTGTGGGAACTTTTGCAGCAGTGTTGGGAAGAACTTTCTGAACAATATTTGATTTCCGTTTTAGAAAGAACGCCATGAGTGTGTTCGGCTATTATATCTGCAAAAGGTGGCTACTTTGATGAGTCAAAAATTTAGATTTCACTTTGTTACAGAAAACGATTCCATTTCTTTTGGACGTCCAACTGTTTATTTGTTCTTTGCTTTATTTCCAGAGTATATTGAGACATTACACCGTATGAATTTTAATAAAAACTGGAAAAATTTCTAAAACTTTAGACCGGTAGCGTACATTACAAATGAAACATATAAGTGATGTATTTTTATGTATTCCATTTCTATTGCATGCTTACAGTTACCATACTGATAAAGCGTTTTGTTGCTATTGGGTTATTGAACATCAGAAATAATTTTCCATAACGAGAGTATATTGTTAATGCCAAATCACGTATCTAAGTGTTTATATCTCTTTGAGTTTTCTCTTTCTTTATATGCACTCAGGGTAAGTGAGCACATCGTCCTTTCTGTGAATGTTGTCTTCAAAGAAAGTGTATGAATTGATCACAGGTGGCCTGGAGGCTAAGTCTGGTAGAATGAAGTTGGAAAATGAATCTATGAACATGTGAAGTTCTCTACTTCACTCTGGCTATGAAAGACAGGGAAAAAACTGAATAGAGTTTGCTCTCGAAACTCCATTGGCAGGGTAATCACAAACCCAGTGTGAGCAGCCAGTGTGCAGGCTTGGATTTTGCCCTTGCATGGCACAGAAAAAGACCAGCCAACGTAAACGTTGTCAAAACATTGTGCGAAGCCAAAGGCGAAGGTCAATATGACAGTGAAAAAGAGGACTCCTCATTGGTCATGTTGGAAAAAGAGGCCTTCTCTTTGGTCACTTCAGAAAAAGAGGACTTTCTCATTGGTCACTTAGGAAAAAGAGGTCTTGTTAATTGGTCACTTCAGAACAATAGGACTTCCTCGTTGGTCACTTTGGAAACAGATACCCTCCTCATTGATAATTGTGATGGTTCAAAAATATGAATCTGATCGCAGCCTTGTTTGCTCTAAATTTGCCCCCTTTAACCCAGAATGAAAATCCACTAATCTTCACAGAGACCCGTCCCCAAAACTAGCAGTGAGCGAGGAGAACAGAGGCGTAGCATTAGCATTAGCGAACCCTGGACAGGTACAGGATGTCAGTGAGTCGCTTAGGGGCAGGGCTACCCAACACAGCTGCACAGTGACACGGTGTGGCACATGTAAGACGATAATGCAGACATCAGCCATCTTAATGATCAGTGTTATTCCTTCAGCTATGATGACATCACACAGAATCGTCTTGGCCAGACGAACAGGTGGGTGACATTTTGGAGAGATTATGGTGAGAAGTCTAGTACACAGGATGTGCTGCAATAGTTTGACATCTTTAAAAAAACAAATGTCCAAAATGTTGCAATTTCAGATTGCACTTGGATAATTGCTTTTTTCATTGAAGGTCTCAGCACTATGTAATGATGTTTCCTTATTTAATTGTACATTTTTTCACCTTTTCTCCTTGTGCTGCCTGTTACAAATACTCTTCATAAACATATTGTGTAGACGTCTGTATATAGAGTCCACCCTGATATTATATATAGCTGTTTCTGATCCAGATCTCAGGTTCTAACAAGACAAGGCACGTACAGCAAAAACACACAGTTTATATTCTTAAAGAAAAATTATAAATATTCTACAGTTTCCAAGAATTGCTTACCCAATGAGACTCCAGTAAAATACCTGGAATTTAATGATTGTTCAAGTTTTTCCTTGAATTGCATTTTTGATATATTATAGCTGTAGGATATGTTCTTTGCACACTGTATTTTCTCCTTTTGCAAAATGATTTAATTCGCCATAAAATGGCCCTATAAATAATATATGACATGGAGACAGTCTCTGTTCTTTCAGGGAAATAAATATCCCTTCTTCCTCCAAATAATCACACATTCCTTCAGGTTTTCCAGGTTATTTTCATGGTACTTTTATTGCAAGTGTTTGTGTGTGTGTGTGTGTGTGTGTGTGTGTGTGTGTGCGCGTGTGGGTGTGGGTGTGTGGGTGCGTGGGTGAATGTGTGGGTGTGGGTGTGTGTGTGGGTGTGGGTGGGTGTGTGTGAGTGTGGTGCATGACTGAAGTGATGTGTTAAATAGACAAACCAATCAATCTCTGCTACAGAATTGTTATTCCTGTTTACAACAGTGCCTTAAGTCATTACCCATACACACACACACACACACACACACACACAAATGCTCTCAAGTATTCAAAAGATTTGCTGAGCTACTAAGGTTTTAGAGTCATGTTTTAAGGATCTGATGAAAGGGAGATTCACTTTACATTTTATTTGCTCCCTGCGTTGTGGAACAATGGTTACTTTTGTACTTTCTGAGAGGAGTGCACTGTGCATTCCAGATGAACAGGTGCTCATCAGAATAGTTGTGGAATATTCCGTGTGGAGAGCTGGGATGTGTGCGTGTGTGGGCCAGCGTACTGTCTCATGCTCATTAAAAGTTTCCTCTTCTTGCAAACATTTGATCTCATTTCAAATATGGCAACTGTTCCTGTCGGTTTTTTGCATGCTGCCAGTGAGTGACACAAGCCCTGCGCTTAATGGAGGTGCAGAGCATTTCGGCACATGGGATCCACTCGGACTTCTGCAGCAGTTGGTTTTCATTCCCCACTCGTTGAGTATGTCACATACATTCCCACTTCACGAGGCGCGTAGTTCTATTCTATAAAATATTACTTTCTGCTCTGCATGTTGAGAAAACTGAGGCACGACAGCAAGTCGACTCGGAGTTCACGAAGATTCACGCAGCTGTCGTGCTTGATACTAAACAGTTCCGAGCAAGAGAGCGGACTTTTCTAAAATAACACCTGACTTCGGTTTCACCTTTTCAATTTTTTTTCTTTGACACCAAATAATAACAGATAAAACTGCTGCAGCCTAGACCAGAGCTCAGTTAATCTTTAACTAATGTTTAATGCATTCACCTCCTGAATGTGGGAATATTGCTAACGGATCATGTGCGGATTGTTGATGGTGTCTTTCAGTGCTGGAGTTCTCTCAAAGGCAGCGTGTATAGTTCCGATAAGCAACACCGCTATATTTGTGTAAATATTCTTTGCAAAACATTTTTTTATTTAATCTTCCTGTCTAATTTGTATGCATTCGCCACTCATCACTCAGGGGGATTTACGCAGCTTCTAAAGTGACGCCAAAGTTTGTTTTTGCGGAGCGTTAAGTGGCATGCAGTTGGCCGAATGTTTGCGTTGCTTAGCAGACGGGATGATGTGCGCTATTGATGTTGTGATTGCGGACGGCGCTTTTAGTGCTACTTTGATGTCCAGTTCATAAGTAATAAAAAAATCAATATGAACTGTGTAGAGTTTCATATGGCCCGTGTCTGTGTGTTAGAGTGAGAACTCTGGCTAGGCAGATTACTGTGGGAAAAAGACAAAAAGATTAACAATGTATTCATTTACTTTCTAAACATTTCTTTGAAAGAAATTCACAGAGTAATAATGAGTAGCCTAGTGGCCGTTTTCATTGTGACATGTTGGAATCTCGCCTTTATTCAATGCCCCTTGACAACATGCATGTGGGATAAAATTTTTTAGTTCCTTCAATTGCAAGGAAATTGGTGACATGACGTGATGTAGATAATATTAGAACAGTAGTAACACAGCGGGCGGACCAGTGCTGTAATGAATTAAGGGTTAACTGTAAAGATTAAGTAAAATGTTATGACTTAAAACAGTGTATATTTGGAGGACAGTAAAGTCAAATACATCTGGGCCCAGTCTGTCCCCCCAGTTGAAATGGTCTAGAACCACCACTGGATTTATATGAAATATTCTCATTACAAATTACATTTTTTAAACATTTAATTTATTTCTTTTGTCAGTACATTAGTTCTTATATAAGTGGTTCACTGTAATCTCACTTATCCATGAAAGAGTTGTAGGAACCGTTAACTGAAATGATTGTTGTTGAAAAGTCATTGCACACCATGTCACGCAGAGAAAAATTGTTGCTACATGTCTCGTATGTATGTCTCTGCGTCATACCCTAGTGACTTTTTTGCTGTCATTAGTTATATACAAATTTCCTGTCCCAGGACAAACTAATGGAGCTCAGATGCAACATGAAAAGGAGAAAAATATGCTGTATTGACCAGAAGAAACTAATGGAGCACAGACACAAGATGAAAAGAACAAAGTACACTATGCATCAGAACAAAGTAATGGAGCGCAGATACAGTTTGAAAAGGACAAAGAAATACTCTGTACATCAGGACAAACTAATGAAGCACAGATGTAGCATGAAATGAACAATACTACACAGATCAGAGCATATTTTCTTGTAGCACCAGGCAGCTGCAGAATATTAAAAAATGTAAATAATCCACCGTTAATGAATTAATAGAAAACACAGGCAGACATGCACAACACATGTGTTCTATGAATAGTCTTTTAACAACACAAAACAAGGCGGCACGAACATCCTCTAATCCTCTCCCAGATGCAGCAAAATGTGTCTTGACCTTTCCACAAAGCCTACAAAGAAACATGCTGTCCAGTTTTCCTGGCCAAAAATTTATATGCAATAAATAAAAGTAAATAAAATAAATAAACTGGTAAAAATAGTACCAATTTAAGATTACGCCACTGTGATAAACACACTTTGTAAACAATGTAAATTGTATTCAGGTTTATTGCCACCTGATTGGGGCTTACTGCTACCGCAGTGTATATTACATCAATATTACAGATCAGTTTAATTGATGGGCTGTCATCTACAGCACAGGCTTTATCACATATGACCATTAGCTGTTTACGTGCCGTCGTTCTGTTGGTAGCCGTGGGCTTCCAGGACTGCTGAAATGCGATGGTATGCAACAGCGTGAAGCACCACCGCAGGCACATGACCGTGAACAGAACCTTGTAGGTTCGCATCCTCAGCGCAGGGCTGCCATGGTTACCACGAGCTCAGCTGAGCTCAAATTCTGTGAATGGATGTTGAATTGAATTGGTGAATATTCCTCTCTGTGTACAGCCAGTAAAATAAGGAACAACATAAATTAAACAAACTATAAAAATGGTTTTACTTAAATGCTTGTGCGAGTGAAATATGTAGCGGTTATTTCTCTCTCTTGAGTTCAGGGTGACTGCTCTCTTGGTGTCCTTTTAACATGTTTATGACCTGGTCAGTAATATACAGAGGCAATCACGACACACACAGCACTCATCAGTCAGACAATGTAGATGTCTGTGACACTGAAAAGAAAATGGCAGCTTTTCCACATGGGAATTAGCAGGTACAGAACCAGAACATGTGGCAGGTGGCTTCAGGAGAACAGCCAAATTTTCACAAAGAGCACATCCCATAAAAGCGAACAGGCATCCTCATTTATGGCCGTATTTTTTGCCTCTCCCATCACCTATGATGAGTCTTTTTGTCACGTATCCCATATTACTGAGCCAGTACAGGATGAATGCAGGTTGCTAGTTTGAAAACTGTTACTTTTATTCATCGCACATAATTTTCCTTTTCAGATAATGTTCCTGTGATTACCTGCTCTGCCCTATATTCAAAAGGGAGAAAAGAAGAATTCCTTAATTCTCCCGGTGCATTACCAAACAGTTTTGGTCATTATGTAACAACCCATTAGGATTTCAAGCATGCATTTGCAAATAGAGCCTTAAATCAGTCGTTCTGAGCACATTGCCAATCTATGCTCAGTTGCATTTGCTTAGCATAATTCTGACGCTCCTTATGAAGAAAGCCTTGGCTGTCCTGTTTTCAGTCAGGGTCCCTCTGTCTCATCATCATCCTGCTATTTGCCTCCAGTTGGCACACTCTGGAGGGGGAAGCACTCCAATTGGCTCTGCCCCCAGCGAATGCCTCATTTTCATACATTTAGGATACTGCAATTCACCTCCAATACAATTTGCGTAATTCAGACCTTTTTCAGACACACCACAGTTTTAATCAGAGCAAGCATTTCATTTACTAGAGGAAGGACACTTTAGAATGTGCCTGAAAAGTGGATTCCTTGTTATATATTTTCTGTTTTGAGGGTTTAAGGGAAAACAGTAACAAGCACCTATGTGGCAGTACAGCTCTCAAAAATCAACCTTGGTATGGTATTATTAACATTGTTTTCTTGTCTGCTCACTATGGGCCAGTGAGGCACTGCATATTTTATTTTTAACATAGCCCTCTAACTTATTATGATTGCCTTCATCTACATATTAAAGAGGAAAAAATGACCTGGGAAACCAATCAAATGGCTGTTTGAAGGACAACAAAACAAACATCCATTTTCAGTTCCATCATATTTATTAGTTCAAAGAGTCCAGTGTTGGCGTGATTATACAGAGGTTCTCGATCCAACAGACCATTCCATTCATCCATTCTGCGTCCAGCCATGGGTGCAGTGATTCTGGGTCCAGAGTACCAGATGCAGTACATGCCAGTCGGGATGCCAGGCTGTTGGTAGACACACACTGCAGAACAAATCAGAAGGAAGCAGAATGACAGAGATGCAGAATGATGTAAAACAAAACAGAACTATGCAGAACAAAGGATAATGATGCTGAGTGTTACAAAACATTGCAGAATGACGCAGAATGATGCAGAACATTGCAGAATGATGCAGAAGGGTGCAGAACATTGGAGAACATTGAAGAAGGATGCGAAATGCTCCCCTGTTCTGCATGTGACAATAAACAGAAGGGAATAGCACACAAATTCAGACATAGCCCTGAGTATTGCCTCACTAACATAAAGGATGGAGGTGGGGGAAATCCTTTTTATTACCCAGAAGCCTCTCCTTACTGTCCATGTCTGTTGACAACCAGGTGTGTATTTTCTAGGTGCAGAAAGTGCAGAAAAAATGGTTTGATGAGGAGAATTTGAAAATCTGCCCCTGAGAACAGAGGTACACCGCAACTCGTATGACACGCAAAATGGTGTGGGGGAAGGAGAGAAAGCCATTTGTTTCGGCAGAACAGTTCTATTACCGGAGCCAGTCCGAATAAGCCTGTGGACTGATGCGATGAAAGACACCGCAATGGTGCAAAACTGTGATGCCAAGGATGTCATATGAAGTGGCAACATTACAGTCAGAGCACTGAGACATCACTTCATATTATGAAAGACAAATTTTTACATCAAGTGTAAATGAGAAACGTCTCAAGCACTTAATGATGTCATAACTACTGTGACAATTTTAACAATTTGATACGTTTTAACCGTGTTTAAAGGGAGTTGAGGACAGTAAAGTTATAATTAACTTCAATTTCATTAACTGGGCTTTTTTATATAATTACTGCAATTTTAGATGTATTTATGATAAAGGCTGTAATGCATTATCTTTGGTAGTATTGATAATGTTTAATTTTTTTTCTGCCAGCTGTTTGAATTTGACAGTATTCTACAAAGAAATTGTTACGCAAGGATTTTAGATATTGGTCATTTTTACTGATCACTGTTAGAATACTGTTATGAACCATGTCAGTGACAGTGTTTCTAGTTTTCATTTTAAATCCCTTTTCTCGGGATGCAGGCAGCTGTCTTGGCAATGCCTGCTCAGTTTCACGCTCCTTTCAATGAGTTTTAAATTAATTATTTAAGAGTAGAATGCAACAGGCTTGCAAAACTTTCCTGCTACAGTTTTATGGTTCTCTTAAAAAAACTGCTGTGGTTGTGCAGGTAGTGTATAAAGGTTGCCATCTGGAGCAGAATATAGGGTCTGGTCTCTGTTTCAGTAGGACACTTATTAAGCACCATATATCTCTTTAAAATTTATAAACTGATAATGTTATCCATAACGTGTTAATATCATATCTAAATTGCAAAAATTCCTCAGAATAACATGCAGATAATCATACTTGTTTGTCTTGTGTTTACTGTACATCTGAGGTGTAGCCATCCCTGCTGAGACTAACTGTTAATACCTGTGTGACCCAACACGATCTGTCCCCAAGCATGAACTTGTGACATGATGGTGAACATCCCATAGCACCCCCACCCAACTGAACTCCTCCATGGCTATGCCCTGCGAGTGGATGGCGGAGTCAGTTTTGGCTGATGTCCTCAAGGGTTGTGTTCTTCTGTTTAGCATTGGTACTAATTAAAACATGAAGAGTGATTAAGGTCGCGTTCCAGCCTCTTTCTACTCGAGGTGGCGCAATCAAGCCTGTAAGTTAGTGTAATTTCCCAGTCCAGCCATACAGGTGTGACAGATAACACCTCTCTGCTTTAATGGTGGGACGTGTGCCCACCGGGGCAGGCCCTTGCGAAGAAGCCGTGTAATTGCTTTGTGGTATTTTATTTGTTTTCATAATCTCCTCATCGACGTTGTCTTTACTGCACGATCCAGCTGATCGATAAGACAGCGTCACCGACAGCGTCGGACCTCCTTCTCCCTTCTTCACCTGGCCATGGGAATTGAGTCGTTCTGTACTCGCCATTCAACAGATATAATCTCATGGACAAGTCAGTATGGCAGCCAATCAGAACGCAGCTGGATGAGAGAACTCCTACAGTTTATAGCTGCACATTTATTTTGTAACTTCAGTTATTGCCTTACTGGATGGTTTTAACCTTGGAAATATACATGAGAATGGCTGAACTATTTTAGTACGGAAGTGTTTTCTTAGTATAAAATAATTTTACAGGTTAATAACAGAAGAGAATGTCTGAGAAAAGAGTGGCTGGTTTTTCCTTTGATTTGCTGATCGATATCCGTCACTGAATTATGGTGCTCCGTTACACTGTGATAGACCCCTTGTGGTTAAGTAGTGGCCTGTTTCGGCTTGTTGTTCACAGCACACAACCCCTGATGAGATCAGATATAGGCTCCTGGCCGACTCATTCTCCTGTCAGCATGAACCAGCCACTTTCCCTTTCTCCATGATGTTGGCTCTGATATGATATATAAAGCCGATATGCCATTCATGTTCTATAAAATGAGCACAGGAAACTCCTTTGGTTCCTTCGGGCCACACTCTTCAGGATGCGTTTCTGTTAAGTCTATTAAACTCCCACCTTTCGACCTGTTATTCCTCTTGTTTGTAAGAAGTGCACTGAGAGGCTCATCAAGTGGGAGTAGTTGGCGTAAGTGCCGGAGGACCGTAAAAGTGTACACTTGCGCAGCGTAACGGATCACACGGGACCGGACCTGCTGCCTGAGGAGGACACATTTACCAAATCCTCCCCATGAGCTGTGAAGTCCCCCTTTGACTACAATACTATACTAGGGAAGGTTACTGTTACCCCTCCAAAGTGAAATAAGATTGCAAAATTTTAAACGTCTGATCAAAAAGTCAATTGAATATCTCAGTAGTGAACTTTGCACGGTGAAAAGCCCCTCGTTTGTAAGCATTTACTGAGCTGTTATCAACTACTTAGTCGGCTGGCAACTAAACACCAGTTTTAATTTTGTAAATTATAGTTTATATTTGCTGTAAAGGTCACCAGAAGTTTCTCAATTGTGTGGGTCAGCTGCAGCTCTACTCAGGTCTGTTTTTAAGGCTAATGTTCAGTGCGCCTCAAATCCTCTTTGGTTATTCCTCAGCATAACTAACAGTATGTTTAACTTAAATTCTTTACAAAATTTACTTCCACATCATAAACCGAACATGAAGCTTGCAGATGAATATTGGGTTAATTTGGACAGGCTTCAGTAATCACATGTATCCTACCTTTGCATCTTTTGTGCTCCATAATAACAGCATTAAATATAGCTAAACGCATACATTGGGTATTTAATGCATGAATCCCCATAGTTACGGTAGTTAAATGTTGTTCTGAAGACTGTCATAAATAAATAATTGTCGCTGTTGTAGATTAGGACGTAGAAGTAAAGTGATTCTTAACAATGTAAAGGCGCTGGATGAGCCACACGCACCATTGTGTTTCTGAAGTTCTTTCAGACTCGTGAAAGCAGGTACAGTGCGGACACGGGACAGGTAACAGAGACAGAGTGTTACGTTCCTCTCATTAATCTCAGGAAATTAAAAAGAGCTGACAGCCACGCTGTCGCCTCGCACGGCTGCGACATGTGGGGCTGCAGGCCCCGCTGGCGCCGTTTGTCACGCCGGCATTAGCAACGCGCAGCAGACGGGCGCCGCGGACGCTGTAGCCCGGGGGACGAGCGGCCGATAAGCTGCGGGAATTCGGCTCCGACCCGGCGAAGGGAGACGGGGAGAGAGAAAAGTAACACGGGGGCTTTTGAGCCGACGGAAAAAGAAGAGAAAGAGACGCTGGCAGAAGCGCCCTCCGCTAAGGATGGAAATGACGCCAAACACGTCCTGTCAAGTAGTTTATCTTCCGTCTGATAATATATACCATTGCCAAATTATCACCGGCACACAGCATCTGTTCATTTTCTGTCTGTTTGCCTGTGACATTTGATACAGTATTTATTACTGTCATGCAGTTACACAGTATATTTTAGAATGGATATAACTGATGTTAGGCAGCATCATCGGTAATGTTGCTGATTTGTTTAAGGTATTAGTGAAGTGTAAGTGAAATGTGAAACACCTATCCAGTGTGCTTAATCATCAACTATCCAGTGTGCTTAATCATCAACTATCCAGTGTGCTTAATCATCAACTATCCAGTGTGCTTAATCACCAACGGCCTGCGTGAATACAGTATAGTATATGCATACAGTATAGTTTACAGGACTGTGTTTGGTGTGCGTGATACAATAATTTTATAATGTAATTTGCATTCTAATATAAATTACATTTAATATTTAAATTACCAATGAAACTGTATTTTTGCTGAATATTTATTACTTCTGCATACACATTAATATAAATTGTTGTCTTTGTAAATATTGTTAAAGTACTTTCAACAATAAATGTGAAAGCTGGCTCTAAGCAGCAGAAACGTGGTAATTAAAAATGAGGGAATTGTTTCTGAGCTTGTGTTGCCTGTGGGTGACTGTGGACCAAACATCAATCTTCTAATCTCCTAAACACTTGCCATCGCGAGGCTACAAACGTCAAGTCCATGCCAATCCTTTTTTCTCCCACCCCCCCTCCCCTTTTCTCCTGGGCATCTTCTCACCTGCCCCAGTGCCCCGAAGGCCTGCGGCCAATGAAGGATGGCTCCGGTTGCTATGACTACGCAAAGGGCACAGACTGCTCAGACGGTTTCAACGGTGGTTGTGAGCAGCTGTGCCTGCAGAGGCTGGTGCCCCTGTCTGATGACCCCACCTCCAGCAACGTGTTCATGTTCTGTGGGTGAGCGCTGGGGACCGGCAGGGGGGTGGGCACCGTGGCTGCTGCAGTCACTCAACTACTTTATCATGCTCACACAGACACCTGTTTCATGCCTTTACATCTGAGGAGTATAAGTGTTGCTAAACTGCATTGAGAAGTTCCCGTTTGTTTTGGCGCTTTCTGTGAGTCACCGCAGGTTCTAAGCGTCTCTCATCTGTCTGTCTCCGCACCTGCTCAGGTGTGTCCAAGAGTACCGGCTGGCGGCGGACGGCCGCTCCTGTGTGCTGCAGGCGGACGCCTGCGACGGGCCCAAATGCCAGCGGAGCGGCACGCACCTCAACGACACACTTTTTGGGCAGATGCTGCGAGGGTACAATAACAAAACGCAGGAGGTGAACCTGGGCCAGGTGTTCCAGATGACCTTTCGGTGAGTAGCAGCCCACACTGGCCTAGTTCCACCTTTGCTTTACCTCTTCCAGGAAGCGTGACCCATACAGACTCATTTTCACACACAAACCTTTTTCTTTCCTTACATAGTGACACCATTTTCACACTAATTAACATGCAATGTGTGAAATAAAGATTTGTTTGTTTTTGTTATGCCTTAGTTGTCTCTGGACTGTGTATGGGACTGTAATGTACTATAGTATAATCTTTTAAAGAAGCCTTTCAATCTGAAGGGACAAAGTTATGTCCAGGTGAACTATAAAGCTGTACAATAAAAAATAAGTAATAGAGGGCAGTTGTCCATTAGGACAGTAAAGTTAAGCCATAAAAGGTGGCCTTGACCAAGCAGAGGCTGCTACATGTGAAAACACAGTTGTGATGTTACTTGCCAGCCTTGAGGAGGGAGTCCTCCAGTAGAGGAATTCTACTGCACTGGTGACAGAAGACTTGTGTTGTCTACAGAGTCTGCTGTCCTGCTGATGGGAGTGCAGGTCTCTGCTCAGTGGAGGAAGTATAAGGGTGAGGGGATGGACCTGATTAGCAGACGTTAGCTGCTGTCTGCTTCTGGGGCGTGTCGGCTCACCTTGGGGACTGGTGGAAGTTTCCAGAAAGCAATGGGAACATAGACTGTCCTACCCGCCATTAATCCTGCTCCACATGCGAGGCTGTCACAGAGTGGTGTGTCAGTGAGTCACACAGAAAATCCCCCGCGCTCGCTCGCCCGCTCGCGTTGTCAGTTTCCGGAAAACACGCGCTCCGTTTTGTAATCGAGATGAATGCTGCCCACGGGGTGACACTTCTACAATCAGGGACTGTCTGCTCCTCTGTCGCTCGCCTCGCTGCTACTTAATCAAGCAGAAAGGATCTCTGGGAGATATTGAGTGTGAAACGGTTTTCTCCGCTGCCGCGCAGCGGGGTTGCCCGCGGCGACGCCGGTCGTAGTGCAGTGGATTAGCTGCAGTGCCGAGGTCGAGGCGGCCCGCCCATCCGGGCGCAATCGATTTGCCGGAATTGTTCTGTGGATTATGTGTCCTCCCACCGACGCTCCAGTTACTGCCGCATGACAAGAAATGCACTGTCAGTCACGCACTAACCCGGTTTCAGGTGGATTGGGCATCCTTGCGCGTTGTTTACATTTGGGTGCCTTTTTAACTCTGCCTAATTATGATTTTAACCAAGTGTATGTCATTGTAGCTTTGAGGTTTTATAAACCAGAGAAACACAGCATTTTGCTTTTTGTCATAATTGCATAATTTGCATATGTTCAAACAGCACACTAAACTGTGCTGTGCTGATTAAAACTTGCTGTATTCAGGCTTCTTAACCTCTTCTCGCCGCACAGCCCTTTGGCAGTGGAGAACTTCATGTTTTTTGTGGTATAGCAAAATGTGCATCTTTATTTTTGCAAAAAATAACAAGACTGTTGTTTCCTTCTTAGAGCAATAATTTAAGGAATTACAAAATAATAATCAGAGGCTAGTAAAAATTAACATTATACCTTTTTTCCCTCCTGAAACTTACACACAGATGATTGGCATAGCGAGAAGTGTGTTCACGAGTAATGAGGTGTCCCAGCTAATAGCAACGGTGAATACAGCTAAATCCAAAATCAGTATCTTTGTGTGTATATATAGGTATATAGGTATGTACATGCAAAAAATATTTTATGTTGTGTTGGAACAGTTAGAACCAGTATGGTTTAGAATATGCTTGGACCATTACAGCGCACAGTAACTTTTTTGCTTAATTACTTCGTCAAATTCTGTATGATATCGTCGAAAAGTTTTTTAGAGTGAAAAAAGCAGTATTTTATTTCTTGGATATGTAGAATTTCTCATTTGGATAGACAGTTTAGCATTCTAGATAGAATTACGGTATTTTATATGCTGATGCAAGTTGTTTTTTGCATTTAAAAAAATGCTTCCTTCGTATAAGACACCACGAGGACAGATAGGCTCGGTGTGTGGTGATTAAAACGCGCTTGGCACTCTGGAGCTGTCCTGTAGGGCTTTACAACGCTGTCAGGGAGTAGAAGGTAACAATACAAGAACAGAAACACTCGGAAACTCAGAAGGCCCGCATCCTTCACAAAACCAGCCTGGGAGTTCTCTCTGAAGTCTATTTTCTTCGATTCATCCTCGCCGGATCGCATCTTTGTCGTGCCGAGTCACTCGGCTGAGATTGAAACCGGAATTGACTTTGGCAGATTCATTTTCATCTTGGGTTGTTCAGACTCAGACAAGCCTCTGCCATTAAGTGACAGCCTGGAAATATGTATCGCTGTGAGTGATGGCAACCCAGATCGGTATCCTATACGTCTCAGTAAAACATATTGGGATCACTGTAAAATGTTAAACTTAATGTATGTGGAAAACAGGACACACTTACGCAACTCCACACAGCTGCACGTGTCGTCCGTGTTAGTTTACGACCTTGTATGGAAACAAGGACTAATCGCAATCAAGTTCCCCAAGTGTTCTGTAAGGGCAACACCTCTGTTTGCCTCCGATTTTAAAATATTCTAGTCAGCTCTTTTGGGTGAGCAAATAAACCCACTGTGTACGAAGGAACAGGAGTATTAATTAGCAGTCTTGTTGTTCGCTCAAATTAACATGAGAGGCTTTGCATTTTAACGACCTGTGGTGGAGGGGACGTGGCAGAGGACGGCAGATCAATCCATTAATCTCAGACACGTGGACCATCCGGTGTCAACAAAAACTATTTTTAAAATGAACTTTCAAAGAATAATGCTGCCAAAATTACACGAAATGGCATTAAGCTGTTAGTTTGCCATAATTAGCCAGTGTAGCCATTATTATAATCAGCTAATTTCACTTCTTTGACTGTTCCCCCACATAATAGAATGTTTAGTTTGCAAAACGTGAATAGGCTGAAGTTCTTCCACAAGGTGATTTTGATTTTTTGTCACCACTGCACAGTTGCTTAATAAGGGTAATAAGGCCTAAACAGGCCAGGAAGAGAGCGATGATGCCAGTCAGAGAGAAGACACCAATTAGCAGTGATTTTCTGGGGGTAGATACTAAAGTAAGAATCATGGCATAGACTAAATGAACGTTAAGGACAATCTGGCACTGTAATCACTAACAGCGTTCTAGGGTTGAGCCTGGGGAAGGGAGGCGACCTTTTTGTCCCACTTGGTGCTGCGTTATTGAATTTAAAATGGTCCCACTGCACATGTCCAAAGGTCCAGTGCATGTGGCTGTCAGCAGACCGCCGTTTACCGAACCCACTGGACTCTCGACAGTTTGGTGCATGGCAGACATGTGTTACATTTGTCATGGGAACACACAAGTCTGAATGAACTGTTACAGCAAGCCCCCATTGTCTGTGTGTGTGTGTGTGTGTGTGTGTGTGTGTGTGTGTGTGTGTGTGTGTGTGTGTCAAGACTGTGACAAGTGACAAGACTTTTGACACCTTATTGCTTGAATGGTTCTGGAGAATGACTGAATGATCTAGCATCACTGGCTAGCTCGCTGTTGTAGATACGAAAGCTCTGAAATGTGACGAGTGAAAATGCAGCAACGCAGGCATACTGGTCCGGTGGGGTCCCAGTGGGGTCCCACTCCTGCCCCTGGCTTTCTGACATAATGTCTCACAGGGAGATGCACTCATCTGCACCCCACACATTTAGCACTGGGTGAAAAACACATCCTCTTACCTGGCACCATCGCAGCCGTAATTACAGCATTGTGCTCAAATCGATTCTGGAGGGCTCTCTCCAACATGAATTTGTTTGTCAATACTTGTCATTTATTCGAGTCTTGTACCCCTCCTGTAGAGTGCATTTTCAGGCCAAGAGTGTACTGTAAAATCCTGCATATCATCATGAATTAAGAAACTATACAATAAACAAGATCATTATAATTAGTGAACAAATGTGTAAGGAACAATATCAGATTGTCTTGTCCTTTTGTCTGAAATGAGACCATCTAGTATGATTTTGCTGCTGTCTTTTCTAACATGAATGATGGTATTTGATGGTATTTGATGGTATTTGATGGTATGTTGTAGTGCAGTGATTTCGTGTGGCATCAGTACGTGTTGTGTGTACTACATTGAACACCTTGCTTGGGGAACCTTATCTACGACAGGGTTTCCAGCAATCTGCCCTGAACCTTGACCGAATATCGACAAAGACCCATTTTCCAGGGTAGCCTGACATCCGGCAGCTCGCCAAACGGCCCTCAGCGCACCTCGCACATGCTTGACGTCATGTTCGACCCCTGCCCCCCCCACGCAGGAACACCGCCAGACGAGTGATGCCGGTCATCCATCAGCGGGTGACAGTTGTTTCTGACGCATTGCCGAACGCCTCGTCTCCTTTACGGCTAAGTCCCGTTGGGTCCCCGGGAATGAGAAAGAGACAGAGCCCATCCATAACTCCGGGCGGGCAGTCGGAGGAGGGACATGACAAAGCTACTGGCAGGGCCACAAAAGGCAGACCAGGACGCTCAAGGTGTGCAGAAATGTATGGATGCCCCAGTAACCTCGGGAGACGCCCCCCACCCCCGCTATGTTTGGAAGCATCTGAGGGCAATGTGTTGGGCGTCAGACAAGAGGGCGGGAAGCCAATAGAGTAGGGGGGGGAGGCAAAAGGAGGCCCAAGGCAGAACTAGAGAGGAAGAAAGGGTTCTGATTGTGCCTCTCATACACCTCAGAGAGAGATTCCGCCCCCAGATGATGAATCCTTTCTCCTTGTGGTTCTGGCCTTATAATTCTGCATGTACGTCAGCCCTTCAGGTCATTCCCAGCTTTAAAATATTAGCTACAGATGTGACACAAACTTAGTGAAAGTTGAAGAGGAGCACCCTGGGTGGGGGTGTGCATGATGTATTGAGAAGAAGGAGGAGACACTTGCCGTGAGTATCGCTGTTTTGCTTTTACTCACTTCTGATCTTACACAGCTCTGATGCTTATGTTGCTTAACCGGTATGTCATGTGATTTAAACTGGTTTCTGTTTACACTGTACCGGCTGTACTGTTGTTTAAAATCAGAGGCCAAGAGCACAACATCATATGTTTCAAATGTTAAACGTCAGTATAGCCATTTTGTAGGAATGTGCCAAATAAATGTGCATGTACACACACAGACACACACGCATACACGTGTGCACGCACGGACACAAACACACACACACACACACACACACAGCAGCCCTCATCCTCCCGGAAAGTGTGTAACAGCAAGGCAACCGTGACAGGCACGGCGGGAGCAGGGCTAAATCTGAGCTCAGGGCCACCCTAACACACCTAATGTCAGCTCAAGTGAGAGCAGCTTAGCTTCTGCCAGCTCCGACACGAGGAGACATAACTCACACCGCTGCCTGCCTCCAAGCACACGCACATGCGCGTGCGCAGGTGGGATTAACCGCCATTAACCGGCCAGCTTTCACCAAGCACTTCAGTTCACGGTCCTGAGGCTGTGTGACTGTAATCCCTTTTTTTTAACTCCTTTTTTCACTTTGTAATCCTCAGGGAAATGTGAAACTGCTCCACACAGGGGCGAGAACCAGCCCACGCCACCCCAGGCGTGGCACACGCCCAATCGCGGATCTTAGCGTGTTGCTGATAAACAGCCGCACGATCTAATGCGCTCTCTGGCCCTTCCTCGTTACCCCAAGAAACCAATCTGTTGAGATTGGTAAAGCTAAGTAAGGGAAGAGCTAATTTTAGAACTCAAACTTCTCATAGCTTCTCAGCACATTGAAGGTGCACTGAAAAAAATATGGTCTGATGTACCATACTTCCTCAGTTCACAAATGTTTACACTGCTTTAGAGACTCGTTCTTTTTTTCAAACGTCATTTAATTTTTTGTTGTTTTTTTTTTTACCTGTTTTCATTTCTCAGAATGTTCCTGTTCACTTTGATTTATTTTTGCCACACAGAAATCTCATTTCCTCTTCTGCCTTTAAGTGGCTGCTGACGTAGATGTCTGCGTTAACCTGTGAGGTGCTGGTTTTCTGCCTTCAGTTCGCCATCTTCTTCGCAATTCCTATATTGTAGTAACAAAGAGAAGCTAAGGTGGGGCTTTCTCTAATTATGATTCCACTGTCCTGCTGACTTCCTTCATTTCCTGTTGAAGCCAGACCACATGTTTGGAGAGTCTGCTGGAACAGAGGATTTGGAAACAAAAAAACAACAAAATAAACACAGAGCCAAAATTAAAATGAGACGGACCTTGTTGAGCAACCATGTGACCAAACACCACAGGCAATGGGGGCGGTGTGACGGCTCAGATTGGAGCTGTGACCAAAACCCTGCCAAAACGAAACCCAGGAACAGGTGCTATACCTTTGGACCAATGAATTTCACCTGGACTGGTACATAAACCTCTCCAGCTGTAATGATGTACGGAGACTGCTATACGAGGAAATGAATGTAGCTGGATACAGGAGACCTAGCGACCCTGTAGAACTGCTGTCCCTTTTTATCTCAGCTGTGGGCGTTGGACAGATGAGTCACTGGAAGACACTCACTTTTGGCCAGACCTGTCCCAGAGGCTCACTTTGTGGACGTGACAGTAGGACCCAGATTATCCACAGTGCTGCCACAAGGTGTTGGAAGGGGGTGTCGTCTACAGGAAATTTGTTATTCAAACAGATTTAAGGGAGGACTCAGGGTTTATGGCACAAAATAGGGGGCGATTAGATCAACCAAGGTGAGGCTCTGGAATGGAACCTTGGCCCGGTCTGGAGAAGCAGGAGGTCCAGGACAGCACATAGCCAAGGACCTTTGGGTCTGGAGTTAGGCCCAGCAGGTTGCTCGTTCCAAGAATAGGCTCCGGCTCTTGTCCCCTTGGGTGAGTCACCTGACTCACAGTACATGCTTATAAAAACACCTGTGTAAAGGTGTGTAAAACATCAAGGTCTGTGATAGCTTCCTTTGGATTGGGCAGGTGAATATAGACATCGCTGGAGTGGCAGCGATGAATGGGGACACTTTGGCGGGGGACACTTTGGCGGGGGACACTTTGGCGGGGGACACTGTTTATCACACTGTGCAGAGGCACAACACACAGGACGGACGCCGTGTCTAACATCAGTGTCACGCCTGCTGTCTGCTCTGTGACAGCGACAAACGCCACCGCTGCTATTGGCCTGGTGTCTAACGCGTCTCCACATGGCCCTGGACTCCTGTGTTTAAACAGCCGCCCGAGGCGTCAGAGAGAACAGCAGATAAGGGCTAGGTCCATGAGAGATGGCAGCAATAACAACTTTATATAATAATTTAGTAATATATCATATTTTAATATAGTAAGTAATACATCAACTGTACTGTGAAGGTGTAACCAGAGAACAGTACAAACAGTATAAACTCAGGCTGGATAGGAGCGAAGTGTGAAGGGGACAAGTGGTCATTTGGACACCAAAGCTGTGATATACCTTCAAACTTTTTTTGTTTCTTTGAAAAACTGAGGAATAATTATTTGTATGTGAGACCCTTAGATCCTTTTTTACAGATGTCAAATGTATGATTTAGAGATAAAAACATACGACGTAACACTGGAATAGTTTTGCCTTTATTTTAAGGTGTTGCCAATGATCGGATAGGTGGGGGCAGGTTGGGGGAGGCGGTGATAAGGGGACATGAGGCTCAAGTGGATATCGAGTTGGGAGCCACTAAACTGTGATGTATTGATCAAAGTCTCATTACCTTTCATGTGGGAACCCAGCAGAGTCTCGGCATCCTGGCAAAACGTTGTCATGTGAACATGAACCAAACTCTAATGAGGAGTGCAAGTGTACACACACACGGCCACCTATATGATGAGGCGTGTGCATCACACACACGCACATTGGCTGTGCTGCCTCAGTGTGTTATAATCCCCTCACTGTAGATTCTTTTTTTATGTACTGTATATTAGTTTAACATTAAGCAACAGACAGCAGTTCAGTACAAAGTCCCCTAGTGAAGGGATTCAGAGTGCCAGTGACCTCTATTGTTGAAATACGGTACTTCACCTTCCCACATGTTCGTCTTATTGTAGTTGTTGTCCGTGTCACCGGGGCAATTTCTGTCCATTTTAGTGACCCAGGCAAAACCCTCACTGGCAGCCTCAACCCCATGTATCCAGATAATGCCTCAGGCTCACCACCACAGTCCAAACTCTTAAGTGAGTTTAGGAATCTAAAAAAACATGTTTGTGAATGTGTATGATTGCCCAGCAGATGGACTGATATGCTGTCCTGGGTACTTCCTGTGTGTCCTGTGTCCATGTACACATGGACAGTTAGTGTGTCGTTCATTTTCTTTGCTTCATTGTACAAAATATGTATATATATATAAATCCACTGATGTTGTCACTCCTGAAAGATCTTCAGACAGTTAGAGTTCAGTAATCACAGACCAAAGGTCTCAAACCAGCAGTCACAGACCAACGTTCAGAAACTACAGCAATCACAGAGCAGCAGCTGGAGGTCTGTAATCACAGAGCAGCAGCTGGAGGTCTGTAATCACAGAGCAGCAGCTGGA
>JABJVR010035804.1:8403-33352 GCA_025773905.1 Chitala chitala
TGTGTGTGTGTGTGTGTGTGTGTGTGTGTGTGTGTGTGTTCAGAAAAGGCAATGACTGTGACCTGCCTACGTCTCCACTGTGAAGACTAGCTGACATACACCTCCGACAAGAGGTGCACATTTTTGTTTAGTTTAGAAGTCAATGGGGGGGGGGGGTTATCGGAGCAAAGGTCATTGTGAAAAGCTGGTTTGGGCTCGGCAGTTAAATCCAGTAATCTGTGTCAGACAAGCCAGTGCTCAACCCTCGAGTGGCTTCACACTGTCATCCTTTAGATCATGGTGCTACACAAGGTCACAGAACGTTCAACGTACAAACCCCCTTATTTTTAACATAAAAAAGGCTTAAAGCCTGTCGGCATCTGGGTCATTATTTAAAGGCACTAAACGTCAGGTCTGTGGAGGGAAGCTAAAATACACAGGAGAACCCAGCTGATTGTCCTCTGCCCGGCGAGGTCCACCCCAGCACAGTCCTCGGCCCTCGGTCTTGTCAACCCAAGTATGAGAGCAAAGTGTGACTGAACAAGCTCTAAGCAACATGCAGCAAAGCGGGCCAAGTGCTAGTGCTCTGTGTGCTATGGCAACACTTGTGGGACTGGATGGGAAATGCCAGTTACCCTTATTGTCAGGTGCAGTGGAAACAACAACTATATGTTTACACTCAACAACCCTCACGGAGAGACTGCACAAGCTACAGCCACACACTTCATGTCTAGCCAGACATCTCCATGGCAATGAAACTCTACTCCTGTCAGGGCAGGGCAGGCCAGGGCATGAGCACCCAAGGAAAAACAGCACTGCAGCTTAACGGTGGCCATGGCAGTAGTGCATTGTGGGTCGCAGCAGTGCTAACAAGGTCATCCTCGGATGCGGCAGGCTTTTCACACATCACTCTCCGGTGTATAGCTGTATGTGTTCAGTCAGGTAGCCTAGGGACTCAGGTGGTGTGGTGTTAAGAAAAAGATGACTTCTGTCACATAGGCAGATGAGAAGGTGTTGTTTTATTTCCAAACTGTTTGATCTAGATTCTTAGTAAGTACCTGAGCAAGAAGTTAAAAACACTGATGCTGAAGATGTAAAAAAAATCTGCCTATAAAATACATATTCTGATGTAGTGTATCCAACAAAGAAAGTGCAAAGTCAGATTTTACACTCCCATGAAGTATATCTCAGGAGGTACTGTTGTCTCAAATCTCCGGGGCTGTAGGTTTCAAGCTGGTGTGAGCTCTGTACATGTTCTCCTCCAGCTGATGTACTGTATGAGTACGTCTATGTGTAGCTATGTGTAAGCATGACCTCGTGTTCACATACATATACAGCTCAGGATACATGGGATTACCCACTGATCAAAACAAGTAGGCGAAACAAGGGATTTACAGAATTATGATCACATCTGAGCTGATGTAACATAAGTGCAGAGACTGTGCAGAGCCTTGATTCTGAGAACAGAAGAAGACCCATTAAGGAACAGGGGGCATGCAGTAAAGTGCGAGCTGCTGAACATCTTGTCCCAACAACTGAATCTTGGCAAATGACGAGGACCTGCCAAGTGTGGCAGAGGAAAAAAAGTAGAGAAGAAACCCACCCTCTTCCTCACTGGCTGAAGAACACCTTCGCTCACCCTTGACAATGTCTGACAGCTCAGAATCCCTTGCTTCTAATTTTTGAGAAAAATGGCAACGTGCAGAATGTCATCCATAAGGCGTTGTTTATGGAAAGTATGACGCACAGAGTAAGCAGGCAAGGGGCGGAACCAACACAGTGAGAGAGGAGAAGCTGGGGGCCATAAGTCCTGCCAAACAGTGCTCTGCCCACACCCCAACTCCCCGAGCCCTTGTGTAAGCCAGACCTCAATCATTTCCCACATTTTTATGCCAAGCTACAGGCACGTGGCTCCAAAAGGACCGCCTGCAAAGGTCACGTGACATGATGTGATTTGACCAACAGCAGAACCGGGGAATGGCTCCAAACCGAACAGACCCTCTGCACCATCCCGGGCTGGACCCTCCTCTTGGGTCAGCAGGTGAGCACAAACACCCGTCCTACACCTCCAACCCCACCCCCCCCATGCTCTCTGTCTGGGAGCTCAGGTCTGGGCAGCAGAACAGACTAGACAGAACTGTCCTACAAAAACAGACCTTTTCCACGTGTGTGTGTGTGTGTGTGTGTGTGTGCGCGCGTGTGTGTGTACTGTATGAGAGACACTTCACCAACCTGACAGGAAACACTGACTAAAGTGGACTGCAAGGAAATGTCTGACTAAGCTCTACAGAGAGGGTGGGAACAGAGTAAAGTCACTCAATGTGCAGGGTGGCGGGGGGCAGCGTGGTAGTTCTCTCTGATTTCTCGCCCTGCTGGGTGGAATACACCGTACATTATTTAGCAGCTAGGTAAACAGCACATACACACACACACGCACACACAAGTGCTTTGCCTAGGGACAGTAATAAGTTCTTGCAGGATTTGTGCCCTGTTTTTGCTCAGGTTTGCCCTTGCTGAACAGTCTGAGCTCAGGTAACTTCTCTGTCCCTGTACTAATTGGCACGTCAGTACGTCCCAGTGTTGTCAGCTGATGTGGGCGCGTGCTTGTGGAGTGGCGTCCGCCCTTACAGCATGCTGCTCTATAAATATCTCCTACATCACCCCCGCCCTGCCTCTGTCCTCCTCTGTACATTTCCTTTTTCCTCCACCTCTTTAATCAGCACAGAGGTCTGGGGGCCAATGCACTGATAAACAACTAAACTAAATCCACAAACAGAAGGGTACATAAACACATAGGTGCTTAACAGTGCTTCAGATGGGGCTGGGCTGCAGGTCTGCGTGTGTACATGCGAGGCCTGGCTGCGCAGTCGTGATTACATAACCAGAACTAATCCCTTTGCTTCAACAACACAACACAGACACACGGATGAGGGAAGGGCCAAATCAGGGCCAGCCTTCTGCAACTGATGCAGATTAATAATCACAGGGTCACAGATTACCTCAAAATTTAACATAGCCAGCTGGCATCCTTAGGTTGCCTTTCCTGCCCCGTTTACCAGCGAATTTAACTGTACTGCTGGTAAATCCAAAAGACTCCAGTTCTGAATATCTGATTATATCTATCACAGTGCATGTGCACACACGCACACGTGCACACACACAAACACACACCATCGCTGCTCCACAAAATATACCAAAACTTGGTGCACAAGCAAACCCAGCACTAGCAGAAGGAGCCTTATCTGCAGCACACACACCTCCACCTGGGCAGTGATGTCAGAAGGAAAGCCCAGTCTATGCAACACGTGTTCACCAGCTGGAGTCATTCTAGTGGATTTATTAAAAAAGTGCTGACACTGAAACTGAACAGCACCACAAAGCTGAACAGTGGTTTGGAAATACATGGCACTGATGAGGCGTGTGATTCCTGCCAGGTGCCGAGATGAACAGCGTTCGGGGCTAACCAAACATTTACCGTGGGATAAGACCAAACACAAAACCCGATTCAGCAGAACTGTGGTCTGTGCGCATCCCTTAAGAAGCTTCCTCCCAGCTCATTTCTAGGTTCCTCCCATCTTCCCAGCTTTTAACCCAACAACAGGACCACATAAAGAGGATCACATCTCACGCACAGCATGTGAGTGCTGAAATAAGGACAAGAATATTCACTTGCCTTAGGTGTCTCATGTGTACTGCTGCCAACTGCTAACTGGCTCCAGCCCCTTGTTAGGCAGGGAGACCAGCATTTCTCAAACGTAAGAGTTTTGCTCTCAGGGCGACTCAAAACCTTCACAAACTATGACCTTTATGTTCATTTAATATCAGCCTTGGCCTTTACTGCTTATGACCTTTACATTGCAGTTCATAAACTTCATCATCTCAACTCAAGCTCTACTTCCCATAAACTTCACTTTAACCTTCACAAGTCGCCATCACTGTGGTCTTCTGTCCCATTCACAAATAACCACTGGGACAAATCAGGTTTATTTTTGTGACTACAGTGCGCTAACCCAGTGAGAAGAACCCTATGTGTGCACACGTGTGCGCAAACATACACGCACACACACACACACAAAAACAAACAAACTAAACTAACCTGCTAATTTGCATCTTGGGAATAGTCACCTCCTCTGATCACATTTGATTTGTGACATTTCAGATGATGACACCATAATGCAGGGACCTGCAAGCGCAAGTCCCTCATTTGGCTAGTAAACCCTGTCCACGTTTCTCCTGCATTTTCACAACATTATATTTGAGACACATCAAGCATTTCAGTACCAACTCTTCCCTTAAACCCCCCTCCCATTTGTATTGCAGTAAAATTTCACTAAGATCTCCCCACTTGAAACACCATGAGGTTGCTTGTTTGAGTGTTGAGAAGCAACCCTAACACAGAGGAATGTACATGTTTGACATTTTTGTTTCTTCACAGGTGCTCACTCCAGGCTTCGACTCAGCTCCCCGTCTGTCCTGCCCAGGTCAGTGTGTTCTTTCCGTTTTGTGGGTCTATTCTGGATAGAAGCCAGGACATACCATTAACAAACAGGTGCGTATACTCAATCTTAGCACCTTTGCTCAAAATGTCTGGGGCACCTAATTTTATAAGCACCTATTTCAACTACAAAAATGGATGAACACATTGATAAGCACGGAAAAGCACATGTGGAAAGTCCCCAAGCTGAAACCTCGGGTAATCCACGCACAAACAGTGCCAAAGTTCTCTCATCGTACTCGCAGTCTGAACTCAATGACAAAAGGAGTGACTCTGCTTGCAACCTGATTTCCTCCTTCCACAAGGTGTGCTATTCCACTGGACACGTTTCTGCTGCACGTTACCAGTTTGGAATCCACGGGCAGCAGTTTAAAAAGAAACAAGAAAGTATGTGGCACAAAGGGTGAGCGAAGTATATAAAAGCATGACAAGAAGTCACACGACCAAGTTCACAAAGCCAAAAATACACCCAACAGGCTTCACCCTGCCTGGCACTGCCAACACCTTCAGGTGCTCCTGGGGCTATTCTGAGGAGCCGCCTGCTGATTCAGTGTAATTCACACAAACCCAGGGCTCCTCTGTATCGTACACAGCAGGCACACCTAGGTGCCCACACATACTTATGTTTAGCTGCTTTTCTCCATGTCAGCCTGTCTCTTCCCCTTTATTAAACTGCACATTTAACTTAGAACAGATCGGCGTACAGCTCCTGCTCAGGGCCAACACAAGAGCCTCACACTGGGACTGAAACAAAGAGCCTCATGTCCATACAGCCACTCGTCAGCACAGCATTTGTGACATAGAAGAGCACGGCCATAAACCCCAGGCTGAACTGTGTGCTACCCTGAGGTGCTTAACCTAAACTGCTTCCATAAATGTCAACCAATATAAATGTGTGAAACTGAAAACGCTTTTTTTTGTGGGAAAAGGAGCATGCTAAGCAAATAAGCGTAATACAATACTCAAATAACCACGACCGTAAAAAGTCACATTTTCCCATATGCTGACTATAAAACGCTCACAAGCCAAAGCACAGACACCTTAGGTCTCTTCTTGTTGACAGGTCTGAGACTGTTCCTGTTTTAACAAAGACAATAATTAACAGTTTTTAATGTCTGAACCTGGTCGTTTACCGTTATTTTCACATGAAGCCACGAAGCTTCACTGCATCAGTCACTTCCAGGAGTAGAAAACAACACGCACCTTGTACCCTGATGACATCAGCACTGCCTCGCGGACGCAGTGGAAGACAGGTGGCATGTGGAGTGTAATATTACTGACAATAATTCCAGGCAAAGAGAACGTGAAGCCCACAGCTGCCGTTTTACCGTAATTTTAGACTGCAGAGCTGTGTGCTGCG
Source organism: Chitala chitala (assembly GCA_025773905.1). Taxonomy (NCBI): domain Eukaryota; kingdom Metazoa; phylum Chordata; class Actinopteri; order Osteoglossiformes; family Notopteridae; genus Chitala; species Chitala chitala. Next base: position 14,238 of record JABJVR010035804.1, read on the forward strand.
TTATAACTTAGTCAGTGTGCGTTTTTGCTGACGGTGACAGATGAAGCTGCTCACAACCAGGGTCTGTGCTCTTACTCCCCTCAGACGTCTTAAGTCTGTGTGACTGCCCACCAGCCTGTGGCACCAGTGTGGCCATCCCTGAGGTCGCATTGGTGGGTCAGAGGTTAGGGGTCAGGGGTCAGTGTCAGAGCACAAGCTGGCTGCAAACAGCACACATGTCCCTGGAAGCTGAAGATACATCTCAAGCAATAAGCAGAAACTGTACTTCTGCTGCACCCTCTCACTCTAAAAGTCCAGCCCCCACACTACAGGCCTATTATATTTTGGTAAAATAACATAAACCCAACGAAATATGTTCTCAACTGTAACATGAAAAACACCCCAGTAAATAAGAGATTTAGAGTATATCACAGTGCACATGGTTAAGGAAGGTGTAACAGAAAGAACAAACAGTGAAGGTTGTCTTGGATACCTGAACAGTCAGACTCCATATTGATCAGACCACCCTGACACAAGCTGGCCTCTGCTAGCCTAAAGGTAAATGCAGAGTCTAAGTTTGTCCTCCTACAGCTCAGAGAAGTTGGCCTTCTTGTGCTGCACATGCATTGTCCTCAGTCCGTCTCTTCGTCTCCTACCGAGGGGAAAAACAGTTGATGAGGTGACTTCACTGTGGTGGGGGTCAGCCTTGGATGCGTCACGGGAGCCATTCCCCCACCCTGAGCTTCCTGAGGTAAGGGAAACAGTCCACTTTAGCACCACTAAGAAGTGAGGACAATCGTGGAAGCTGTTATCTTCAAAGCTCTCCCTTTTATTTCACAAAGCATAGCTAATTTGAAATGGCCTTGGCACCAGTTTAAAAAGATAAACCCATGGGGGGAGCACTGACACTTAAAAGGTTTTACTGTGCTTGTTATTTTCCGGGGGGGGAGGGACAAGAGAAAACACTCATAGATAGGATCACTGTGCCCCTGATTTTCACTCTATAGCAAAGGAAGATTTACTGCCGTCTGCTGTGGTGATCATACCATGCAATGCTTGGCTCTGAACTCAAAACAAAACTTTGTCTTCACAAATTTCACAAAGTGTAAGAAAGAGGGATGGACATTTGGGTGTGCAGACACAAAGCTGGCACTAAAAGAGCAGGGTAAAGGGTCAAGGGTCAAAGTCAGCTCCCACCTGGGGAGTCACTCAGTTCAGCAGGGACAGTGGACACACGTCCCTGTCAAAAGAAGGGCCACACTGGGGGCACAGCATGCTCTCATCCTAAACAGCAGCACGCTGCAGCTACGTGAAGCAACATCACAGGCCTAGGTCTGGCCAGGGTCCCCACGCAGGCCGTCCTGTGACAGTAGTATCCTGAATGTCAATGCACCCCCACTCACTGGACAGTAGGGCTCCCTCATGCCAGAGGCCTCACAGACTGAAAAGCTTCTCACTCAAGCAAGTGCCCGAGCCCCAAGACTTTCACCCTGTGCATGTAAACATAAAGCATAAGATAAAGACAGACTCACCATGCCTTCCACCCCGTGACACCATTTGTTATCCCAATAGTTGGCCACTAAAATCTGTCACAATGACCAATTGGTTTACGTGAGGCCGATGCATAGCCAATAAATCACAATGATTGAGTTTACGAGCTTGGGAGTTCTCTGCTTTCTATACAATAAAGGCAAGCACATGCCATTATGTAAAATGCAGGATACTGCCCTCCCTGGTAGCTGGAATAAGGTCATCTCCACCCCCCACCGAACAGCCACTTTGATGTGAAACCAGTGCACACAAACTAAGGCCAAGCAGCCTAACAAATTCCTCCTAGAAAAAGGTTCTCCTAATCACTGTTCACAGCATCCACCAAACACAAAGCAGAGAGCAAAGAGCTGAACCACCGGCACCTCAACATTCCCTAGGCAAGACTGGAGCAGCAGATTCACAAACTCTTACTGGGCACAGTAAGGCCAGGCCTCTTATCAGCTGTCTGCACCACCGAGGGCCGGAAACAGGGCCGCACGGCGTCTGCTTATCCCGATAAACGCAAACACGTGCGGGGTGTGGGTGGGGGTGCGGTCATCCCCAAGGACAGCATCCATGCGCTCAGCTAATTATCACCACAAACCTACAGATGCGACGGGGACGACGCAGTCTGTGGCAGCTCCTGGGGGAAAAGGGGGTCACATGGAAAGATACTGCAACTGAGCAAATGCAAGAACGTGCAGAGGGTATTTAAAAATGCAGCCCCTCCCCACTCCCAAATTCCACACTGTAAACCATTTCCCCCTAGTGAGCCACAACTGTCAGGCCAGGAGCGATCACACTGGTCTAAAGTGTTTCTGGGTATTTCCAACTTTGCCTTTACACTGTGAGAGAGACAGACTGCATTGACAAATTCTCACATTTCAACTTTAATCACACATGAAAACATGTAGAAGACCCAGTGGAGGAAGGTTGGTTTAGCATCACCCTATCAGGTGGAAGTGATTTTCACACACACACACACACACACACACACACCACAATCCCAGCGTGACTAGGAAGGGCTCCATCCTGGATCATCTCAAAGTCGACAGTCTGACCTGGAAACACTGTGGTTTGGTCACGCACCAGAGGCCAAATCAGGCCAATGTTGTCCCGCCAGCGGCATGCAAAAACAATTGGGTCGGTGAGTGAAGCGAACAGAAATTAGGCGGGCACTGTGCCAGGGAGAGTGTGCGCCCACGCGTGTGTGTGTGGGGGAGGAGGGGGGGTACAAGCATGCAAAGCCATGTGTCAGACAGACTGTGCATTTCTTGGTGTACGTACAATATATAACAGAATTGTAACAGCTGAGCCTGTACCTCTGAATCACCATAACACAAGTACTACCACCTAAGCAAAACAAGCACAAACACGAGCCACAGGGCCCTATCTCCCACTGTGCGTCTGCCGTTACACTACAGTTCTTTACTCTGAGGCAGAGTCACTGCTGTTTGGGAACTAGGCTCCATGTTCTATCTTCCTGTATAATCAGTGACAGTGGAATAGTTAGCTTTAGCCAAAGCAAATTATGAATGACAGCGATAAGAGCCGTTCTCTTGTGGGAAAAAATGTCCATTCATCCCACAGATTCACATCCAAACCATCCTCACACCTAGCGGGCCAGGATAAAGCCCACGCTTACAGGGGAAAGAAAAGGGCCAGTTACAGTCACAGCAAAGGCAATCTTTTCTTTTCTTTTAACACTTTATTCAAATGCAATCCAAGCTTGTTTTCCTGGAACACTGAGGATTAGGGAAGACTGGGGTGCGATCCACTGACAAGCCTTGTGTAACTGGAAAGAGTTAACCTAACAATGTCTGTGGCATTTAGTTTTAAGGGATTCACCTGATAAACATCCTCCATATTCTTACAGGTTAATTACCTTTATCAAAGGCACGAACAGTGCAGTGCCTCCCTGGGATTTAAGTCTGCAATATTACAATAAGGAACCCACATAATTCAGCATGCCTGTTGTGGGGGTTTAGCGCAGCACGAAGCTCCATGCTCGTTTGAGGTGATGAAACAGAAAGAGTGGTAAAGTGTATCTTTATAATGTACAATGACAACCCGAACAGTAAACCACTCAACGAGTCGGCAAAGTGCGAGTTCCAGGGCTGCTGCGGTGTACCCCTGCTACACGGGTGGGGGTAGGATGAACGCACCCCGACTGGCCTCAGAGGAAGTGCATTCCGAGACACCCCGAGGGGCTTAACTGGAGGTTTTGCGCATGGCCAAGTCGCGAGCGCCGCTATTTTGTCTACAGTTAGATTTGCCAACTTATAAAGCCGAGCTTTTATTAAGAGAGACGCGCTGCTGAACACGTTAAAACGGCCATGGAGTCAGAGTACGTAAAGTGGTAAAGCGGGCAGTACCTTAATAACGCTGTCACGGCGCATATGTCGCTGTTGTACGCCGGGTACAGGGAGCGCGTGCGACACGCGGCGCGTGCCGGCGCGCGAGCTGACCGTGGAAGTTCGGGGATTTAAACATCGCCTCGTGCGTGTAACGGAACAGCGCTCGTGCTCGCGTAACGACGCGGCGCCCGTGGCCAGTGACAGAACATGTCACAGCCTTTAAAACGCGTTAATAACCGGAATAATTTACGCGTGGCTTCAAAGTGATGGAAAACGACAGTGTTTGTCGTAGATACGCGCTAATGCAAAAAGTTCGTTTACACTCGGATAGTAAATACAAACGTGAATGGCATGACATCCTTACACGGACGACTGAAATGACACGAACGTAGCACGTAAAACTTAGTCAAAATTATGTATTTAACACGTTAATATTAAACTGTTCGACATTTTCACATTATTCGGAGAGTCTCTGCGAGTTTGTCACTTCCAGTGTCCTCTAAATTACAGCGACAGTCCAGAGTCCCGTACAGTATAATGTTTCAAAACGCTACGCAGACCAGCACTGAGTTGATCCAAGTATTTTGTTATAAAATATTTCATAACCTTACCGTACGAGCCGAAACAAGCTCTCCGGTCGCTCGGTTTAACGTGCGTCTCGCGGCCACTTCTGCCTCTCGGGTCTGAAGCGCGGAGTTGCGCGAGCCGTGCGGAGCACACTGGGTTCCGCGCGCGCTCCGACGCAGCTCGCGAGCGCAGCAGCGGTCCTACAGTGCTTCCATTGTGCTCGCGTCACTGGCGAAACTGGAGGCTGTAAACAGGCTGGCCCCTCCGCCGTCTTTGGTACCCTGCCCCCAATCTGTTTCACAGCCGATGCTTTGGGCTCCAGCCCTCCTTCTCACTCTCGTCGGGACTCAACCCCGGAGCCTTACGGAGAGAGCCAAAGGGAGGGGTGCTGTAGGGGGTATCAGTACTGCCGGTCACTTTTAATGCCCGTTTGAATCGAGATTTTTCTAACTCCCGAACAGTTCGGGCGGTCATTACAACTTAAAAAAGCCCACACAATGCCAATGGATTGTTTCCGTTTTTTCTTACTTAAAATTACACTTAAACATTAATACAAAATCTGACTCCACGAATGAAGGTTAGCTCTTGCATATGCATTAATCTCTTATAATTACGTAACTAGACAGTTTTCTTTATCGTGTCAGTATTTTTTGTGGCTCGCCGTTTTTCACAGCGATCACTTGTCATTAGCATCAGTTCAGTTCCACGTGACAATTTATGTGCAACCTGCCGGGGCTCCTTGCTCCATCCCACGAGCAGAACAACCTTATAAATTGAAATGATGTCACTTTGGCCAGATACCAGAATGCAAAAAACCTACAGCACGATTGAAATCAAAAGAGTCATGAATCCCTCTTTGTCTGTTTCAAATGACAAAAGCATAAACGTACTGTAAACGAGTGTCCGTTTATATCACAGGCCGTGTGACGTCACCGGCGGCCATTCACACTTTCCATTATAACGTGCCCTGTCAAGGCACTATACTGTGACAGCCATCAGTGAAGCAGATGACATTACTCGTCTCAGTTAGCTTTCATCTCATGACGCTCACATGCAGGACTCCAAGAGGAGATGCTGAGAGGAGGTGCTGAGAATGTGACCTCGTAGGGCCTGAGAGAGGTCTGGCCAACAAGCATCAGAGCTTTTACAGTAATCAGTAAGAAAAATAGTGGCAACTGCTACTTGCATTATTTTAAATGTGCCCAGGGCTGCAGTGCTATTTAAACTACAAATGAAACCGATCACTGACAGAAATACCCAGCCAGTGTCCCTACACTTTACGTGTCATCCCGGAACAAACGGGCAGTTAAGAAATTCATATTTTAAATTCTACACAGAATTAATATTATATTCAGTATAGCTTCCGTATGTGTACAAAGTCCAAAACAATGCAGCTGTCATTTTTAAACGCACATTCTGACAATACTAATTGCACGTGACAACTACCGCTCGCAGTCGCTTCGAAAGATTTCTAGGGGCATCTCGACGGACGACCGTCGGAATGTCGGAATCATCTTCTTACAGACAGGCCTCCGGTTTGCAATTCACATTTTATTCTTCGCTTGTGCAATTATTAAACCAGCCTACATAATATCTTTAAGTAGATGGAAGTATTGCTGAAACCACCCTTTTAAGTGTAGCACTTAAAACCTTTAACATCACTGGCTACACTGGGAAGTCAAGCGATTCCGTGAGTTACCCCAAGCATTTGGTTTTCCAGTTAAACAGCTTTCACTAAAATACCAAGCATTTTTGCATTCATATTTGTCGGTAATAACTAACAACAGTAATGTCCAATGACATTGTCGCTGTGTTGTGTTCCTTGCAGTAACTGCCGGCTATGTTCTCTACAGTTTCAGTAAATTCGTGCGTGTGTGACACCATACATGATGGAAGACGTATGCAACACAGACACACCTGACATTTAACACTGAGGTTTCAACAGCCTGCCCTAGTAACCATGCCAGGCAACTGTCTTGGTTAGGACCAAAGCAGCAACACGAGTGTCGCTGCAGCTAGCCTTTGAACTTCAGCGTTAGCCCTGTAATCTCCTCTGGAGTCCTGCATCAAATCACAAAGCGTTTGCACTTTGACCAGCAGATGGCAATGTGGTTAAGGACACAGAGACGTAACCTTTGAGGTGGTAACGGTTACATGTACTGCTGGCAAGTCTCTGGCAGTGATATGTAGGAGAGCATACCTCCAGACCTTTAATTGTGCCTCTTCGTTCACACAGCTGACGGTTCCCACCGGAGGGGCGACTCACTGTGCATCTGTCAGGGGACTCCTGGTACCCTGGCCCAGTTTCAAGAGCAAACCTGGTCTCTCCAGGAGCGCCTTGGGTTGGACCAGCACTGAGTAAATGTGATTATGTTGCTACCCTACCATCGCCATGACAACATACTCTTCCAAACAGCAACACGGTGCGTGCTCATTTTTGATTTGGTCATCTTCTTAGAGATATATTAAGTTATGCTTATAAAGTGTGGAACTATTTTAAAAAAACCAGTTGGCACGTGCAGAACACTTGAATAATTGTTATTACACTTATAAAATCACTGGGTAGAAGCAGAGCTCAAGTTGTTTAAGTCGCACTGTGCATTCAGATGTGCGGCCTAATCCTGGGGTAGGACAGCAGATCAGTGGGGGGTCAAGAGTTGCTAACCCTCTGAGGCTCCTCCTGCTGGACTTTAGCATTAGGGTAGTTCACACACTATACATGAGCCCATGGCTACCCTCTCCTGTCACTGTCCAAACACGGGAGAATCAGCAGGAGCAAGCGGCCTTGAGGAGGACCGGCGCCCTGTCCTGAGCACACACGCACTTGTGCCCCGTCACGGGACAGGCTCCGTTTCTCCCCGACCCACTATGGGGGCCAGAAGTTCTGGAAAATGAACAGTGGAACCTAACCTTTGGAAATGAGTTGTGAGAAATGCAACTGTTAGCATAGTGGCTTTCTTTTCACATGATTTCAGCAGGTCTGACCTACTTGGGGGATTCTGGGCTGTGTTCCCTCCTCAGTACCTTTTTAATAGGGCAGATAGCCAGCACTGGTGTGGAGCAAAAATACCCAAGAAGTCTGGAAGTTCAGAATCCTAAAGTAAAGAGCTCAGGAGGACAGGAGATGTTCAGGAAGACCCTTATTCTGAGCCACAACACTGTGCTGTGTTAATGAGCATGGGTGATACTGTTATACCATAAATTCTCCTGCAAAGCAGATTGACACTGTTCATGGGACAGAGGAAGTATTCGTCTTCCACTGACATCACCACCGAGATCATTTCAGCCATTTCTTCTTTTACTTTAGAAAATACAAAGCTAATTAAAGAAATGATGAAATTAAAGTGTAATTATCATTGCCAGTGAACCCAGAGGGGAATAACAGGGTCCGATTATTGGCTCAAAATTTTAATTTTGTGCTCTTAATTCAGAAAAGTATTAACATCTGGGGTAAGTACTGTGCTCAGCTGTGTTCATTAACACGGGCCAAGCCCTGTTCCATGAAGGAATGGCTCATGTTGGAAACCTGCAGCATTCAAGTGATCAGCAGAGCACCGAGCCCTGAGCACACGGCTACAAGGAAGCGGGACGCTGGGAGGGAAACGGGATTGAGTCTCTCCCGACACGATCATCATGTTCTCGTGCTGAATGCAGGCTAGATCCTCTTTGTTGTACCTCGTCTTACTCCACCTTGTGACTAACCCGTCTCTGCGTACGCCGTTCTCTGCTCGTTACTCCACCTTGTGACTAACCCATCTCTGTGTACGCCATCCTCTGCTCATTACGTAGTTGTTGTCTGGCTCTTAAATAGCCATGTGAAAAGTGCCCATAGTGGAAATTTTTCAAATTCCCAGCCCAGTCGAGCGTGACAGTACCTCTGCTGTTCCTCCTGATAGGGGCCATGGAGAGATGAATGCTTCAGGGTTCAGGGAGGAGCAGATGGGCTCTCCCGTGCCAGGAGACCAGGGACTCAGGGGTGGGGGGTGCTGACCTATGGTGTCATGTGCTCTGAGAAAGCCATATTTGTTTTGTCTCTCTGCATGAAGAAGCTAACTCCACAGGAGAAGCAGTGACACAGAAAGGCATGTTTTTTTTTTCCTTGGGGGGGGCACATTTCATGGAGGAGGCTATGACATAGTCACACCCCAGGGTCCTGTTCCGTTCCTACTACCACAGAGAGCCACCTCCCTGCCCGTGGCATTATTAGACAAAAAGAGGGATCATGTCTGATTAATGGAGGACTGGTATACGGTGAAGGAACATCAGTAGTCTGTAAGGAGCTCTGGACAGTGTGCTCACACACACACAGACACACACACACACACACAGAATGAGAACATTGTGTGGAATTAGATGTCTCTGGTTATTCTGGTTTGCCTGTAAGGCGCTCCAGACTCCTGTTAAAGTTAAGTAAGCTCCTCTGCAGCACAGCAGAGTGAAGGAGGGTGGAGCTGGTGAATGTGGGCGGAGCTGGTGAATGTGGGCGGGGTTAGTGACAGTGGGCGGAGCTGGTCGGCCCGTTTTGTCTGACCGCTTCTGACAGCATCCCAGTCCTACTTTGTACGCTTTTATTGTGTTGCCACAAGAGCCTTTCTCATGTTTAGCACACTCTAAAATATTTGTGTCTCCTTCAAAACAAAACCTGCTAACTTTAATGATGCCACCAGTAACCAGACACCAAACACACAAACAGTAACCTACAACATATAATTTGAAACAAACAAATCGTTATACAACACGATGCCTCGAACCTGCCAGCTGCTTGCACTTAATTTGGATTCTTCTTCAGGAGGCCCACTGGTGATGTAGGTCTTAATCACAACCGGAGGCTTAAAGATGGGTTTGAGGGCTGAGAAAACATCCCCCAAAGCACCCAAAGCATGCCTGGGGAACATGCAAGCCCACAGCTGCTTCCTGGTTTACCTTCTCCGACCCTGATTGGACAGATTCCTGTCCCACCACGGGCTCCTCTTAAACCCTCATCTGTGTTTTACTCCTTTCTAATCAGGAGACTGCCAGACATCTTGGCTACTGGTGCTGCGTGAGCACATCCATGTTACACGTTACATGGGTGACACGCGAGCGTGACAATGTTACATGGGTCATGCTACTCACATACAGGCTGCAACAGCCATGCTTGCATCTCCGGCTGAAAAATCATACAAGTTTTGTACAAAACTCCTCATCGTTCCCTTTCGTATTACTCCCTCGCTGCCCCTCCCCAACCTCCTCCTCATCATCCTCATTCTGAAATGTAACACCAGGCCAAGGCAGAGCCTGGGGCCTTTTCTACACAGCACAAGGGAAAAAAGGGGCCAGGGGGGTTGAAAACTGTAGGAATCTGCTCTGGCCTTCTCACATCCCAAAAACCATCACCCACTGCCCCCCATCCCCCGCTGCGTAGTTTTGCTTCTCAAGAGTCTGTAGTTCCAGATGTTAGCTGTGATTATGTCACCACAAAACATCTGACTGAGGACTGTCAGAGAACAACAAGGGCAAACAGGCTGTCAGAGCTGAACAGTAAACAGGCTGTGTGAGGGAACACTGCCCGGTGATGTTTCCCCCGGACACAGAATAGGAAAGCAGGCCGCCAGCCCACGGCCATGATTGTTAAACAACAGAGCAAAGTAAAACCGACACCGGCAACATTCCTCTCTTTCAGCTTCAGTACAATAAATACAAGCTGCAGAAGGACGGAGGAGGTGACAGACATCGGTGACACCGACGTACGATTTGGGGGAGGGAGCTGTGGGTGTCGCTCTGAGGTCGGGGGCTGTGGGTTACCAACAGCGCCAGAAACGGCCCCCGAGGGCCTGGACTGACAAGGTGCCAAAGGCTGGGATGCAGTTACAGAATCCAGGAGCCCAACACGGCTGGTGCTCTCTGACTCATGTTTCTCACTTCCTGTTTGGCAATACACCACACACTCAGCACTGGGCTTGTGCAGTGAGCTCTTCCCTTCAGTCAAAACTCTGACCTGCAGAAAAACCTACTGTCTTTATATGCACCACTGTGGTTTTCAGCTACCCAGGACCTCACGGGTGGAAACAAGGGGTGACGTTACACTGCAGCCACGTCATCCTGTCAGCTGCAGTGAGCCTGCGGGCAAGGAGGAGCGCAAACATTGGATGGAAGTTCCCGTTCCTCTCGCCTTGTGCAGAATAAGGACTGTTTAAAACACGGGTCTGAGCAGAACCCTACGCCCAGAACCAGAATCTATCAACTTACAGTCCCGCAATACACTGGAAAAACGTTTTGAGTAAAAGTTAAATTACTGAAATAAAACTCTGACTGGGGGAGGGTGATATTTTAGAAAACATGTTTGAAATTCCCCTGCAGCCACAAAACAGTCTTGGTCACCTGACATCTGCTTAGGAGGCAGGGCAGAGTCCAGACTGTGGTTTAGGGCCCAAGAAGTCGATGATGTTGCCAAATGACTCTTATCACCCTGGATATCAGGCTAACAAACCAGCAGTTATCTTTTCTGAGAGTAAGGATAAGATGTAATGGTGGACTTTGTTCCTTGTACGTTACATTTCTTGCCGTTTTACACAGGCCAGTATGAAAGGCAGAGGAATTCGGAAAATTGCAGTGGTGTAATTGGACACAGCAGCGTCGGAGACAGTCGTCTTGGCGATGTGTGGACCAGCCCTCTGTCGAGCTCTGCTCACCCTCCTGGAACGAGTTAACAGGACAGGGTCGAGTGCTGCTTTTCTGGTGTTCCACCCTGCTCTTTGTCCTCACACATGTTATTTATTCATCACTTTTTAAAAAATTCTTCAGTTGTTTCAATATTTCAGAATTCCACAGGAATGACAAGGCCGGTCCCAGCCCCTTCCAGCCGCAGTGTGGTCATTGTGGTGTAGAGCACAAGGACCTTGAGGTTCACCTAAACGTTCTCCAGCCAGAAGACAGTAAAAGCACACAACTGCAGACATACCTTTGAACTCTCACAATTTGGTTTAAAACCAGCATCAGAACTGAGCAAGTATGTTGCTTTAGGACAGCAGATTTTAGTGGGGAGAAACGCTGGCTTCCTTGAGTGTCTGTTTACCTTGTTTATGTGACTAGAGTAAACTGAGGGACAGTGAGCTGTAACTGGCTAGGAGGCGGGGGGGGGCTGAAGTCATACCCTAGCACCCCTTCTCAAAACATCCAGTAGAAGCTCTGACCATGCTGTCCCTGCCAGGGTGGGACCCACCACCTCTAGTTAGCAGTGACTCCCAGGGATGACGTGCGACCCTACACAAGCCATCAGTATGTGAAAAGGCTTGTGAACACATCAGTTTTGGCTCAAATTCCACCTTCAACTGTTTTATCAGTAATTTTGTCGGTAAGCCACTTGGGCTGCACCTCGCTGACGGGTCGATGGTCACACGTTCTTCAGTGTCACCCTCTCTTCCGATGCCTTACAAGCAAGATACAGACAGACAGACAGACAGACAGGTACGTGTGGTTCTGGTTGTGAATCCCCAGAGGAAAGTTGTGGTTCAGAGCCCCGATTAAGTGCATTGCTACACAAACCCAGAAACCTCCACAATCCTCCGGCCACACGAGCAGCTGCTTCTCCCCAGCTGAACTTACAGGCCTGCTACACATCATCCCTCTCGGAGGAATTCTGGGAGTCGTCGTCTCGTACAGGTTACATAATGTGGTTTTCTTACTCAGGTGTGCTTGTACTCCTCACAGGTGTAAAAAACATACGCTGATACATCAGAATCACCTTCACATCACATTGGTTCGAAATTGTCCTCCAATTGGTCAGAAGTGCCTACACACCACATTGGAATGAAAGTGTCCTCTGATTGGTCAATTGAGGAAAGTTTGTGCTGGTGCATTATGGGTCACCACTGCTGTCAGCTCAAATGGATCTCAGTCTCATATGCATACGTAAGGTCTCAGAGCCACCAGAAACTAGGACGCAGTCTCGTCAAATCAGCCATCAAGCACTGACCTAACCGGGGATTACAGAGCTGCCAGAGAACTATGCAACACTTGCCATCGATGTGACAGGCAGGGACAGAGGCGTTACATTACAGACGGCTGTTAATGTAATCCCCACAGAGGCCGTGTCATAAGACAACAGCAAGAGACCGCCCCACGGAGGCAGTTTAAGGTCTGAAAATGTGCTTTTCACACAGGGATCATGTAGCTGAGTTCACACTACAGCAGACTGGAGTCCGGTGTCCACAGTGAGCTGCATTAAAACACACGTGCAGACAGGTAACAGCGTAGGTGTAGGTCTGTCTGGTGTAAGTCTTCAGGTGCACCTGTAAGACAGCGATGAGGACTTTACCCGATAAGAGCCCCTCCTGTACCGTGGAGCAGTCATCACAGCACGTGACGGAAGCCATGTGAGGATGTCAGACACAGGTGAGAAACTAATAACAAACCGACAACATCCCCGACGGGCTTTAAAGGGCCAGAAACGTCACACGAAAGGACGGCCTCTCAGGCTGTCTGACCCGCCTGCTTTTCAACAGCGACGCCACCCAAAAAATAAACTAACGTCAGAACACGGGCTTCCTTCTCATAGCCAGATGTCCAAACCGCATGATGTGAAAATACTTTTTCCAGCGTGTTCTGCCCTGTTTCGTTCTGCATGTTTTATCCTCAGACCATAACAAAGGAGTCTGTTTGTCTGGTTTAGAAGTGGAGCTGTGGACAGCTTCTGTGGACGTCCTCCGTCGACGGCATCCCGTCTGGCAGACGTTTTTTGCTGCTCCATTTGTGTGAACGTGACCAGCTGGTGGACAGATTCACGTCTTCCCCAACGGAACTAAACCGGAGGTGCAAGTGACAAAAAAAACAATTATCTGTGTGATTAATTGACGTATACAAAAATATAACTGTTGCACACAGACTGATGTCACCCAATTGTACCACAAAGCCTGCAGAGTGGTCAGACCACATCACACTGAGCAAGCTGACTTTACCGGAAATAAACTAATCGCAAATGTCAAATAAACTGCGTCGTTCAAAACTTCTCCCCATGTTTGGGCAATAGGAACCCCTAGTGGACAAAGCCTAGAACAGCACCTCACAAAAATTAATTGTAGTTTTTTTTTTTTTTGAAGTACGGTTATGTTTATTAGTTAAATGCAGATTAAGAGTTTTAAAGTTTATTTATGAAAAATCAGTAGAAAACACAGGTTTTCACAGTTAACGTTCATGGCAATCACATTCACATCTTAAATTAACACTTTAAACAGGACTTCCTTCAAGTGAGCATGTTGAAGCCAGCCACACCATACTGCAGTATTGCTGCTCATCCTACCAGGGATGTCCTCACACCTCACCAAAAGGACATCTTCAGTCACGTGACACACTCAACATAGTCGCTGAGTTGTACAACCCACAGAAATGTTAACCGCGTGCAGTAAAATTTGTGCACCTTTCAGGCACGCTGTGTGGCGTGACTCTGGGCTGGATTGCCAGTCAGGTCAATGCTTTCACTTGGCTTTACTGCTGCAAGACCACACTGCATCCCCTGGAAGATGGGTTGTACTCAGAGCCCTCCCCCCGTGAACAGGCTAATGGGGGGGGGGCTGATTAGAGGACACGTTTTGCTCAGTTCACCTCCATCCCATTATGGGCGGAGGCAAGCAGCCTCCAAAGTCTGACTGCGACCACTACTACACATTGACCACGCTTCTTATGGGGTCTGGGTTTTCCCACCCGGTGACCCTCCGTCTGACTTGCAGCTCTTCCCCATTTTGGCTGGCTTCTCTGCCACCTTGGCTGCCTTCTCCACCTTGGCCACCTTCTCCCCCTTCACCTCCCCTGGCTCCTCCACGTTCTCCTGCTGCCCCGCGGCTTCAGCCAGCTCCGCTTTGTCTCCCTTGACCTTGCGCAGCTTGTTTTTGCCCCGGAGGGGGGCGGAGAAGGTAAGGGAGACCTTGTCGAACTCCAGCGGGAAGACTCCCACGTCCCCGTCGAAGCGGTTCTTGGCCACCTGCAGAGACCTTCTGCCCGGGCTGGTCACCAGTTTCTTCTCCTGCAGAATGAGCACATTGTCCGCCTCCTGGCTGGCCTGTGGGAGCAGCAGCTGGTTAGGAGACATCATGGCTCTACCTGGCTTCATTCTCCATGTTATGAAGACATCAGCTCATTAAAGGTGACGTTATAAAACAGCACATGGTCAGCCAATTACATCTGCGCAACAGTAATTATGTAAATGAGGATGAGAGAGTGGGCAGGGCTCATCCGTGAGTCACTTTCTACCTTAGCGGAGCCGAAGATGGAAGCTGTCTGCAGCTCCTTGTCATCCTCTTCCTTCCTCGGATGGATGATTAGGGTTACATGACAGCTACTCTTGGTGGCAAACGTCCTGAATGCCCCGATAATCTGGTCCTGGACAGCAAATCTGCGGCCAGAGATGAGAAGTCAAGACCTTCAGTACCTTCTCATTGTAGTTAAAAGGAACATCAGTTCACACAGGCACCTCCCCAACCCATATGGGTGGTAAAACATAAGCAGCTCATACAAGCAGGGGTCCATACAGCTGTGGTGGCTTACTTGTCCACAGACAGGTTCTCCTGGCCCATCATGAACTGCAGGTTGTCGATGACGACGTGGCTGATGTCGTACAGATAGACAGCGTGATGCATGGTGTCCAGGACCGTTCTGACATCACAGGAGCAGAGATGTCAAACTCGCCGCTTTCACTGCGGACTTAAAAACGTGTGGTCTGTAAAACTACTATATGTGTGTAAATTAGTGTGGTACTCTGCAACCCTCATGTTTACTTCACCATCTCCCATTAGAGGATGCCAATCAGTCATTGGCTGCATGCACTGACCCCCCCCACAGGCAGCACACAGTAAGGCCTCCCCACACTGACTCAGTGTGAGCATTTAATTTTCACAAAGCATGAAAACTGAACTGCAGTGAATTATTTTCTTTAACTGTCAAAATCCCCCTCGTTAAGTGAGCTGTGGGGTGAGAGAACTTACTTAATGTTCTGCTGGCCGTGAAACGTCATGAAGTAGAGGGGCAGGTCCTCGAACCTGTCCGCCCAGGCGTCGTACTCCTGCAGACTGTCCTCCAGCCTCTGCCTGGCAAACTGCTTCAGCATGACCTTGGCCAGCCTCACGTTGCTGATCTCGAAGCTGCCCCACAGCGTGTTCACACCCTGTGTGCACAGGTCCAGCGCATACTCGCTGATGAAGGTCGTCTTGCCGCTGCCCGTGGGGCCTAACGACAAGAGGCAGAACATTAAACCATAATCAAACAGGCAGAACGTAGGCCTGCAAACAGCAAACACGGTAAGGCGAGGCCGAACACATCTCTGCCGCGAGGGCCGGCTCTACCTGTGAAGACCGTTAGCTCTCCCTTGCGATGTCCTTTCAAGATCTTGTTGAGCTCTGGGAATCGGGCCCATTTGATCCCGGCCACCTGCTCCGTGTTGGCCAACTCACCGAACACGTCATCACGCAGCTGCCGGAACGACACGATGGACTTGTGTGCGGCCGGGATGGCGGCCTTCAGGATGCGGGCCAGGTTACGGCCGGAGGCCAGGGCATCCACAGGGCAGGGCTGGTGCTCCCCGGGACGCACCAGTGAGCAGCGCCGCAGGCCCAGCTTGCGGGCAAACACCTTGGAGGCCTCCCAGGCACGCATGTCGCCCCCCAGCCAGAGCGTCACGCGGCGAAACTGCTCCAGGTAGGGCAGCAGGGCAGGCGGCAGGCTGGCAACACCGCGGGGCAGTGCCAGGCTGGGCAAGCCCGTGGCCTGGCTCACCGCCAGGGAGTCCACCTCACGGCCTGTCAGCACTGCCTCCGTGTCTTTGCGGCTCACCAGTGGCAGACCAAACAGGTTGTGGTAGGCCGCCGGGCGTGGGATGGTGACGTCAGAATACACCACACCCTCGGTGCCCTCCCTGCCCTCGACCCGGGCAGACAGAAGCTTCACACCCAGCAGGCTTGATTCACGCACGCTAAACCACGGGAACACCAGGCTGCGTGTGGGTCGAAAGAAACGCACGCCGAAGCGCTTAAGCGTGGCATTAGTGACGCGGCCCAAGCCGAACGCGACTCGAAGAGCCTGGGCCTCCTCCTCAGGCAGATCAGACATGAGCAGGGAGCTGGAGTAGATCCTCCGCGCCTCGCTGCGCTCCGCCTCCCTCTCCTCCTGCTGCTCCGAGCTCTCCGGGTAACCCAGCAGCACGTTGGGGCTGAGCGACGTGCAGCCCTCCTTATGCATCACCTCCACGCAGTCCTGCAGGTCCTCCCAGCTGCCCTCCACCAGTGTCTCCATGCACAGGAACTGCCCCGTTGTCTTGTCCACGAAGAGAGAGAAGGTGTTCTGCTCAGCTCCTGACGGCCGCCCTGCAGGGCTCTCCTGGAAGATCGTCGGAACGTGTAGGCAGCTGTAGCCATCACGAAACGGAATCTGCTTCGAGCGCAGGTACTGCTTGATGTCCGTTGTGGTGACCGGGGTCTCGAGGACATCCACAGTCGACTTGACGTTCTTCTTAAAAGCCCTGCGGAGGTCCAGGCGACCCGTGAAGCAGCCCTGAGTCAAGCCTGGCAGGAGAGGCCAGGCTGGACCACGCCTTTCCCACTGAAGGACATGGTGTTGGCGGAGCAGCAGGCACCTCCCCGAGCTCACTCGAGCCCACCACTGGAAGCAGGAAGCACGTGTCGGGAGCAAGCAGAGTCCCCACATGAGCTCCGTCACGTGTGGTCACCAGCCGTCTCACATGCGCTGTGTAAACGGGACGCTGTCCCGTGCGTGGACACAGGTGCTATCCAGCTATCACTATTAGCAGCACAGTGGTTCAGAAATCTGACCCAAAAATAAAGAGTAGTATGGCTGTTAAATAAACAGGAGCATACTTAGGTAAACCCACAGCTATGCAAGTACAAAGTCATCTCAAACATGCAAATAATGTTTACTAATTTAACGCAGTGGGCTACATACAACTACTTATTACAGTGCGGCAAGGCATAAATACGTTACCGCATGCAAGAGCGTGCTCTTAAGTTAATAAAAACGACCTTCAAATGCCGAGAATCCGCGGCTCCACGTGTACTGGGTTTAAGCGCGCGCAGAACTTCCACTTAATTCTGATTGGCTACAAGTGGCGCAAATAACGAGGGGGGGGGGGGTGTTTCTGCATTCAATGGCTGTTCAGTTAATTGGACTAATATTACAAATTAACATTAGATTTTAATCACACAACTTCGGGTATTTATAAATAAGCTGGTTATCTAACGTTTCCGTGTTCGTTTACAGTACTGCATTTATGCCACGTGTGAAATTTGCAGTTTGGTGTGAAATTTCTTAATCTTCGTTACACTATAGTGTCACCACGTAAACAGCCGAGAACAACGTTACACACAACAGCCAGCATTAATGGGCAATGCAGGAACGACAAGACTTGTCCTGGACAATCATACATAGCTAGTTAATAGGTAAATTATTTGTTCGGAAAATAATAATAACCGGGGATAATTATTACGAAAACCTTATATTTAAGAAAGAAATGAAACTGTGACGTACCATATCTGAATGCTTTGTGTGAATGCTCAGCTGCAATCATGTGCTCTGAACACGATCAGGGCTGCTGTCACAGCAAAACACGGCCGTGTGAAACACACACAGCGCCACAGTTATTTGGGTGGCGGGGGAAATTGTATATTTTATGGTTTGAATAGCTACAATGCGTGGAGATTTTTATCGATTTAATTTAAGTGTACGTTTGCAAATATTTATTTGAAAACATATATCAAAGATCAAAGATAACGGTGACGGTAACGCGTGCCCATGTTGCGACCCGGACACGGCCCTGTGTCGTACCAGGTGACGCGGTGTCCCTCATGGTGCCCTCTAAATAACACGCCTTGCTTCTCGATCACAGTTTAGTCGTATAGTAAAATAAAATCGCTCGTGACGTTATATGGCAGTGTGTATGTTGGTGGTATAGCATGACTTCCAGGGGCACGGCGAGTCGGTTCCTCCAAAGCGTCCTGCAGAACGGCGTGGGACGCTACGTGTGTCAGCTTAAGCGGGTCTCCCTTGTTTTCTCCACGAAGGGGCAGGCTTCGCTGGGGGCCAGGTCGGGTGTTATTCTGCTTAAATACCGTGTAACTGTGCGGCACTGAGGCTAGGAGGGTATCCGTAGGATGTGTCTTTGAAAGTGATCGTTTCGTTAACATGTTACATTCAACAAAAACATCAATTTACAAAACGGTCCGTGTTGCATTGTGGTTTTTTTTTAGTGTTGTCTTGTTACAGTGCAGTCTGTGAAGAGTCTCAGTTGTTACAATGTTGTTACAGTGTTACCCTTTACAGTGTTACGGCGTTGCCTTGTTATAGTGTTACCCTTTACAGCGTTATGGCGTTGCCTTGTTACAGTGTTACCCTTTACAGCGTTACGGCGTTGCCTTGTTACAGTGTTACAGCATTACCCTTTACAGTGTTGCCTTGTTACAGTGTTACCCTTTACAGTGTTACAGCTTTGCCTTGTTACAGTGTTAGTGTTACCCTTTACAGTGTTGCCTTGTTACAGTGTTACCCTTTACAGTGTTACAGCTTTGCCTTGTTACAGTGTTACGGCATTACCCTTTACAGTGTTACAGCTTTGCCTTGTTACAGTGTTAGTGTTACCCTTTACAGTGTTGCCTTGTTACAGTGTTACCCTTTACAGTGTTACAGCTTTGCCTTGTTACAGTGTTA
>JABJVR010035815.1:0-28984 GCA_025773905.1 Chitala chitala
ACGTTGGAGGGACTACGTCTCCCGACTGGCCTGGGAACGCCTCGGTGTCCCCCCGGAAGAGCTGGAGGAGATGTCTGGGGAGAGGGAAGTCTGGGGGTCACTCCTTAGATTGCTGCCCCTGCGACCCGGCCCCGGATAAGCAGTAGATAATGGATGGATGGATGAAGAAGGAACATAATGTGGATATATTGAAGCAACATCTCAAGACATCAGCAAGGACTTTAAAGCTTGGTTGCAAATCCTCAAGCATACTTCCAATGTTGTGACAAAATGGGTTAAAGACAATAAAGTTGAGGTTTTGGAGTGGCCATCACAAAGCTCTAACTTCAATGCAATAGAAAATTTGTGGGCAGAACTGAAAAAGTGTTTGCGAGCCAGGAAGCCTACAAACCTGATTCAGTTACACCAGTTCTGTCAGGAAGAATGGGCTAAAATTCCAGGAATTTATTGTAAGAAGCTGGTGGAAGACTACCTTTTTGGAAAAAGAAGCTAAGAATACACAAAACCAAATTTAAGATATCAGTCCTGTGACTTTTGTTAATGGAGAAACTGTCTGGACTCTAGACGTGTTGTTGGCAACAATCCCATTGCACTCAACCTTTCGGAGGGGGCAGGGGAGGAAGACATCCCTTCCTCCACTGGAATTTTCCCCCTATGTGAAAAAAGCCTTTTGGATGAGAGGCGAAAAGTTTTCAAGATTTCCAAGAAAGTCTATTTGCCACTGAAGAACACTTGAGGTCCTCATTTTAAATACAAAGGTCTATTGATATATAGGAATTAACCAGTCTTCCCTCCACCATCCTCAATTAGTCTTAAATGCTGCGGAGCACCTTTTAACCAACACTTCTAGACCACTCATATAACTCCTGTACTCTGCTCATTTCACTGGCTCCCGGTGCATTTTAGAATTGATTACAAAATATTGCTTTTTGTTGTTAAAGCTCTAAATGGTCTGGTACTGACATGTTTGTCTGAACTTGTTACGTAGATCATCTAAACAGCTGCTGTTTGATGTTTCCAGACCAAAACATAAGCACTGGGGTGATCGCGTGTTATCTCTTCCAAATTATGAAATGCCTTTCCACCTGATCTTCACTCAGTAACTGTGTTCTTTGTCTTCAGAATCAAACTGAAGATGTATTTAATCATTCAGGCCTTTGGTACTTAGTAGAGTGTTCACAATATCTTTCTTATATGTTGTGTAATCTTTTAGTTCGTGTTATACTGTTATTGCGTTTTTTGTGTGTGTGTGTGTTTATGCTTTGCGAAGTACCTAGGGCAACATTATGGTTGTTCTTAGGTGCTATATAACTAAACGTTGATATTGATTTGATTATTTATGTGCCTGGAGGGGGGGACAAATGAACCCCACCACCCTTGTGCCCATATCACTGCTTAAGAAAGATTTACAAGTTACTTACTTTGTCTTGGTTGTTTGTTTTTACATCTCTCTCAACTATTAATTAGGCGTTCTGCTGACCCTTTGGGGTCATTTGTCCAGTACAAGACATTTTGAAATTCTCATTTCCATCCTTTGTTCAGTACCATTGGACAATGAATTTTGAAGCAGATTGTGCCAGTCCTATGTTAATTCCTGCAAACCAGGGGCTATTAGTTATAGCGTCAAGGTGTCGCGAAAATTTTAAAATTTATCACTCATGGTTTGACAATGGAATTTTACTGGTAAGCCAACTACTAAACAAAGATGGTACTTTGCTGTCCTACATAGAACACCTTTGGTGTACCAATCACAGCAAAGGAATATGCTACTGTTACTGATGTAATTCCCACTGGATATCGACAGTTACTAAAGAGCTGTAATTGCAGACAGTGGGTGCGGGTTTTTGAGTCAGCCAATTTCTGCTTATAATTGAACCTTAATGTCAATTAAACTTTATTGACATTTTTTGTAACATTACTGGGTCAATCCAGAAATTCTCAACAAGCTTTATTTGTTTGATATAGACTTAATTATATTGCCACTTAATGCTTAACAGTTACTATATATCCATTTCTTGAGTCACTGCTCCTGATTAAGCATTCTTTGTCATTGGCACCTTCTTCTTTTTTTTTAACTTTCTTTCTTCTTCTGTGTGACTTTTTTTTCCTCATCACTGAACGGCTGTATAGTTCAAACAGAGAAGTCTGGGGTGACCCAGTTATTTTGCTGGCCTGATTAATTATGCGAGACAGTTTTGTCTTATGTTTGACAGTGAGAAGATTGTATCAGCATGTGATGCTGAAGGTGAGGATGGATTCATTAAGTGATTTGTGAACCAGAATTAGAATGTCCTTGCTGACATGAAATGCCCTTAATATCCAATTACAGTGTGTAACCTGATTACACCTGAAGAAGGACTACCTGTCTGAAACATTTGTGTTATGTTCTATACTTCTTCATTAAACGTTTATTTCTTGGTACAGAGAGTGCTGTCCTTTTTCTGTTTTTGATGTAATGCCACACCAAGTGGACAACATTCTTACATCAGTCAATTGATGATAATGCCTGGGAAATTCCATATCTCCAAATCGAAACTGACTCCAAACCGTGCTTTCATCATTTTATTGAGCTTAAGCAATATGGCACCATAATTAAAAACATGAAGAACAAAGATGCTTAGAAGACCGTCAGTGTTTTGACTGAATATAACCTTATTTAAACTGTACTTGAAACGTATTCAGTAGACTATGACCCCCTGGCCTGTATTGTTTGAACCTTGTCATTTGTCTTAACTTGTACCTTATTGTTTATAAATCCAACCATCCATCCATTCTCTATAGTGCTTTTCCAATTCAGGGTTGCGGGAAGCCCGGAGCCCATCCCAGCAGGCACAGGGCGCAGGGCAGTTGACACACTAGGCAGGACACCAACCCACCACAGTTGTTTATAAATAAAGAAGAAAAAAAAAAGTTTTGTCATTGATGTATATCATATTTTGTCTTGTAAGTATTGATATTAATGAGGGGAGCTGCATACTGAATTTCGTTGTATTGTACAGTACACTTACAGTAAAGAAATTCAATTAAATTAAAAAGACCGCAAAGGGTTAAACCTTTACCGGTGCAAGGCGTCCAGCAGCGGATGTCTGACTTTGTACTGCGTCATTTGATCCAGGGTTCTGAGAATGTATTCCCACCAGGAGGAACGGTGTTCCAGGAAATGCAGTTTCCTCATGTTTCTCCTGTCGCGTTATAATATTTGATGCTGATTTTTGAAATGTTGTATATCAGTGTACTCAAAACCAAAGCTTAGCAGACATACCTGAAAGTCATTCAGTGACATATGTACCTGTTAGCAAAGTTAATTTAATAAGCAACATGTAGCTGTATAAGTATCAGGTTTTATTGAAAGTTTTTGGGCGGTCAGTAGCAGGAGCTACTGAAAATAGAGTAATAAAAAAAAACAGTTTGTAAAAAGTAACTTTTACTTTCTGAAAAATAGTTTTACTTTTTCTTTAACAATAACGTACATAAGGAGTAAGAAGTAGTCAGTAAAAGTGTAATCAGAAATAGTGATGTGAAACAATTCGCGTCACTATTGTTTGAGGATGTTCAGTACGTAAATATGGAGTGAAGACCACTCCAGTTACAGATGCAAGAAAACCTCCACTACTGTGGACATAAATGTGTACTCGGGATACCAGGGCGATATATTTTGTTACTTTCCTACCACTTTGCCTGGCCAGGGTGATACGAACATCGTAAGAAATGCGTACTCGCGCATACAAAGGCGCTTGGAAAATGGCAATACAGAACAAGAAGGCTATTACAAGATGGCTATCAGTCATTGCTGGGATTGAAAGTTGGGAAAGGCAAGCTTCTGGAGGAGAAGGGATAACTCTAGTCAGCGCATTTTAGCGTAGAAAGCAAACGCCTTCGTCCTTAATCATTCAGACGTAGATGCATTAGGAGTTTTGAGACAGTTTGTAAGATGCAAAGGGGACAGTTCTCATCATAACGCAATTAACTGATTAGATAAACGTTTTGATAGTATGTACGTCAATTGTTGTAGGCAATCAAAACCCACTGATTTATTTTCACAGTGACATAGTGTGCATGTGTCTATGAAATCACATGTCCATGTTAAGTGTTAAAAAAAAACAACACATCAGGATAATAAATACTCTTTCTGGTTTCCCATTAGGTACTTATTATTATTTGCCTGTATTTTATACAGCGCCTTTCATAACAGCTGTAGGTCCCACCGATTGCTTAAGGTGGCGCTGTTTCATCCGCAAAGGTAAGTGGCGCACTTACGTTAGAGCACGCGTCCGAAGGGTGTCGGGTGTTTTCGTGGAGCCTGTCATTTAGTGCTGCATAAATTTTACATTACTCTGTTTTGAAGCCTGATTTAAGCCATGGGCTGTCGAAGGATTACTTTTAATTTATTATTGTCAGACACAACAAGTTAAAGATTTAGATTGCGTGTTGTGCTGGATTTTAAAATGTTCTGAAAATCCGTTTAATGCATTTTTTTGTGTTTTTCAATTTTTACGTCTGTATTTTAACTATTTGTATTGCAAATAAAATTTGTGTGTTTAAAATAAAACAGGACATGCACAGGAATAACCAGCAAAGTTCACACGCGTGCACACGCAAATGTATAACCAGCAATCCAAACCTGTCATTTTCTTTTATTTATTTATTTACCATTCATTTTGGACTACGGTGACAAAATTACGATTTTATTCACCTAAATTTAATACAAAGTATAAATAAACGGTTTAACTTTTTTCAGAAGTCCAACACGAGTTGTTTCGCCTTTAACTTCCTGTTGAAAGCGTTTCATATACACTAATTCTGCAGACGTGCTGTGTGCAGCGTCACTAGATATTAGCACAGTCGATTTTGTTTAGTCTCCTGTGTAGTTTGTGGTGTGCTTCTAATGTCTGTGTGATATTTTTACTTATACTATAAATTATTTTTATATATCTGCAAATATCTTTTTACCTTTGATGGTATTTTTTCTGTCATTATGCAAAATGTATTAAGTTTTTTTTCCAGCTTTATGTTTTTGCGTTGAGTAATATATAGTTTCTCACAGTGGCATACTAAATGTTGAGTAAACATGAAAATGTATAAATATGTGCGATACTTAGCTGCAAAATACAAATAAAAAACAAGTATGGTTTCAAATGTTGACTCACAATTCAAAAGCAATGTCTGATATTTATTAGTCAGTGTTCATTATTATTTATTATTACTTTAAAGTTATTTCAGTGACCACTGTGTCTTTTTGTTACTTTTCTGGAAGGGTACCAACAAATTTGTCCATGTGTGTAAATTGTGCTGGCTTTATTTCGGTCAATCAATCAATCAATCAATCAATCAATCAATCAATCAATCAATCAATCAATCAATATTTATTTATATAGCACTTAATAACTGAAAGTTGACCAAATTGCTTTACACATCAGATAAAATACAGTAAGAAGTATAAAAATTAGTAAGAACTGTATTAAAAGAAGTAAGCACACTATAAGCATAGGATAAAACAGAATATGAAGCGCAGACAACTAAAACGTCAGCTCACTACAGGGAATCGTATGTTATTTTTTTTCCATAAGGTTTCATAGGTCTCCTGGTAGATGCTGTGTGTAAGACATTTTGAAGTCATACTTTAAGTATGTCAAAGTATGAATTCATTTTCACACCCCTTGTGTTGTAATTTATTGCTTTAAAGACATTCAAGTTGTCTTTAAAGCAATAAATTACAACACAAGGGGTGTGAACTTGTTTTGCAATGTCCTGAATGTATTTTTGTCCCATAGACCTATCTAAAGCAAAATAAAGCAAAACTCTGTTTCGTTGAGTTTGTTTCATTAAAAGATGATACCATCTTGAAAACTGCACAAAATTTAACTGGAATATCATTGATTAAGTTTTAGTGTGTAAGGCAGAAGGACATTTCAGTCATCTTCATGCCTCCTTCTAATCACCACCGCTGGACAGGAAGATCTGGTGTTGGGTTGTTCTTCCCTTTGGCTGTGGGGTTCAGATTATTGCACAATGGTCGAGCGCTTTGAAAAACAACCGTTTATTGTCTTTGGGACCAATGAGCAATCATTCTGTTGCGCTTTTTATAACTTTAGAGAAGTTGCATGAACTGTGAGAATGACCATCCTCTACAGATTTTTCCTGTTGTTGGCCAGATTACACTGTCAAACCCATCTTTTCAAATTTTTTTTTCACTTTTTAGTTCACTGGAACTGCCAGCTCTAAACTAAAACTCACACTAAAACACAAATAAACACATAGGGAGTATCAGTTTTGAGGCCGTATCTTTAACATACAAGTAGAGAGTGTAAATTCTTAGGCTCTATATGATGCCGTGCTTGTTTTTTTTTCATTTGCAGTTCTGAAGCTACTATATATAGAAAAGGTCCAAGTCAGTAGCTTTAATTCCTTCAGAGTAGTGCAGCAGACTTGGTGTGCATTTTTCAGAGCTGCCCCTCCCCATTTTTTTCCCTAGAACACTCTCAGATGCAATCACTTATAACTGAGCTTTTAGCAATTCAAATCATTTTATCTTTGTAATACAGGTACAATATTACAAGTACATCTAAGGTGTAATAATGAACTGACAATTTAATATTACAATAAAGCAAATGTATCATTACCTGCAACAAAATTTGAAAAATCTGACTGACAGTCCAAGGATAAGCCTGGGAAAATTGCATTATTTTCAAATGTAGTTTTTTGGACAATACAGGCAATTGTAAGCGAACATGGGGATTTACGTTGTTTAAACAGAGCTGACTGTGTCTGTTTCCTGCTTCCTATCTGAACAAGCAGCTGAATCAGCAGCTGAATTATAGGACTGTGATGCAAACAAACTCGCCACAAAACCAGAAGGAAGGGCTCTCATGCAGACGGTTATGTCAGTGTCAAATATCTCTTTCCTTACACCACCAACACAGCCACACCAGTAGCACTGCCACCATGGAGCTACAATAATATACTGCATATTGTGCTGTACCCATTACCACTCATTGTTCATGATACCAAACAGGCAGCCAATCATATATGGATAATAAGTAAGGAGGGTGAATGGGAATATTTGGGCTGTACCATTTTTAAAGTATGGGGGTGATTTGGCCCAATGAAGGTGACAGTTCTGTCTGTGTTTGCACCACACTTGGAATGCTGAGGTTGCAGTGGAGCATCGGTGCTGTTGTAATGGTTGCGACCGCACTGCAGACGCTGTAGCTGTTCACATAGCACAGCAAGAACATCAAGTCACATGGAGCAGAACCCCCCCCCCCGCTGTGACCTGTCTTCTGTGTGTTAGCGTGACACCAAAGGACCCATTGGCCTCTGGGGATTTGAACTTTTTATACAAGCATGATTAGTTTGCACAATACGCTGAAAGCAAAGCAATATGACATGTCAGCCAAATTTTTTATGGGCAGTTTTCTGGTCCATCCAAGCAACATGGCCTCCACAGAGTGAAATTAAAACCATGAAAATGCAAAGACCCCAGTAGATTACAAATAGTATTTTACTTGTCTTTTAACCTTTACCATTGATTATGTAAAACTAAATAAGTGATGCAATCATTTAGTAAACTTTGATTTCACAGTAAGTGAAACCCAAATTTTACAATGTTTCTGTTTGATGTATGTATTTCCTGTTTATTAAGAGGCATCTGTTGTTATCTCTTCTAAACATTCATGGAATGTTATATATTTTTCTACACACATCTACTATACCACAAATTCACACATTCACTGATTTATACCTACTATCCATACTGGGGTATAGACCACCAATGTTTTGATGTCTTCCTTAAGATCTTGGCACTAGGTGTTCCATCCCTGCCTCTTTCCTTCTCTCCTCAGGACAGGGCTTCACCAGAGATGGCAAGGACTACTTGTTTGCAGAGTTACAGACAGTATGTCCAGTTTATTGCCACAATCATTTATTGATCTCGATTTCCTCAGGGAACCAATTTGTTCTCTGTCAAATGTAATTTTTGGGTTAGTGAATATTAAAGAATCCTGAAACTGTTGTTTAGAAAAAGTCTGCATTTTCTTCACAGTTGTAAATGTCTCAGTCCAGATATACTCCATAAAATAGGACTGACTTAACATTAATATAAAACAGTCACATGTTGGCTTGCAGGGAGAGATCCTTGGCGTTCTTAATGTTTGGCTGCAGCAATGCTGCTCTTTCTCATCCTCAACCTCACGTGTGCTTTGGTGTCACCTTGTTTGTTCATGACATAGCTGAGGTAAGTAGAAGCCTTACCACAATTTCTTTCAATGCCTTGGCCTCCAATATGAGTGCTTTTGTGCTGGTTGTCTTGGCTTTGAGGATCTTGTTCTTTCTTATATTGATATTAAGACCAACTTGCCAAAATTACATCAGTCATCTTCTTCTGCATTTGTTGACATGTATCCATTGACAAGTATCAGGTAATCTGCAAAGTCAAGGTTACTAAGCTATGTTCAAGGTGTGTACCAGATTCTGTATAGTCCTTATGCCATGGATGACATCATAGTTCAGAGATGCTATCAGGCCTGTATATGATTTGTCACAGGAGAAGCATTTGTGTGCTGGATGCATAAATTAATCTTGTTTTGCATTCAAAATGATCCTATTGAACATTTTCCTGTGTATCAAGAAGAGTGTGATTGTCTGATGAATTTAAATTGTTAAGGTAGTTACACGTGCATATGATGTGACAGCAGGGTAGGAAATACAGCACTAAAAGAGATCACATCTTAGTTTAACTGTTCGTCATTTAATTTTTTTCCCTTTTAACTTTTATAAATGCAGACTGAGTACAAAGACATGATACAATGATTATTAAATAAATACTTTAAAAACACATTTGCCTCAGAGAAAATGTTTTTATCATGAAAAACTGGGAATACTGATGGAAAGAAACCACAATTGAACTTAAAAGTTGTTTTCAGAACACTGGCTGTCATTTATCCAAAATTCAGTGTCCAATTCTCTGACAATCATGGGCATAGATTATGAATTACTAGTTTCCTTCCCTTGCTCCATATGATTATGGAGCAGGAGGAAGTACATAATTACCTATATACAGTAGATGAAGTGGGGAAAATTCCAGTGATTCCCACACTGGCCTGTGGGTATGTCTGTTTGAATCAGCACGTCATAGAGAAGACACAGTACTCCAAACAGCAAAACATAAATGTAGTTGTGAGAACTGGCCCGCGTCAAGCAGTGACTATAGTACAACATGTGCTAGAACAGTCAGGTATTTTAGGGTTAGGGTGGGTGAGTGAAACAACATTAACCAAAAGGACAGAGTAAGGGCGGGTACTGCTTACTCCGTAACAAAGGCTGACTCTGAAAGGATTATAAAGTAGGCAGATGCTCAAACTGTAACAATGGTGTCATAAAAGAAAAGTTGCTTGCTTTAAGAAAGTCATGCTAGGAAGATTGTATTTGAAATACTTGGTTGTACACTAGACAAAAAATAGTGTAATTAGTTTAAGTAGACTGCCAATATACTTTAATTGATGGAAAAAATGACCAAACAAGACTTTACATTCTAAATAAAATAAAGCATTTATTGTAATTTATGTAAAAATAGAAATCATATGTTTAATACTCTTATTAACAATGTATTACAGTTGCATGTTATAGTAAAACTTTCATACTAATTTATGTCAATTTAAAAGGCAGATGACAATAAACCTTGATAAAAAGTTGTCCTATAGTTCTGATTTTGTCTTGAGACTGTAAGGTTGAGTAGGGATCAGGCTCCTCTGGTTTGCCTTAACATCTTCAGCTGCTTATTACTGATCCTGTCTTTGGTCAGAATGGCTGGCATGAAGCCTCCATAGTTATACTGGGATAGGCTGGTTCTCCCAAAAGCAAGGGTGTGGGACAGTGTAGCTACAGAGATCATGGAAGATGCTGGCAATCTGCTCGCTCTGGATGTCTTCAGGAAGCTCCAGGTTGGTACCGGCTTGTATGAACCTGCGGCTGCTGACTGCATCCCACATTTGCTGCCAGTGTGTGGGTATGATCTGCACAGGCACAACACCAACAACAACCAATTAACCTTTTTCCCCACTTACACAGTTTTAATTGGTTCATGTACAAAACAGTATGCTAATAAATTCATTCAGTTACCCATACTTCTTTACGTAATTCTGTAATTGGAAGCCCACGGTTCTAACGCCTCTTAACATGTTTGCATTCCATCTGTTTCTTACCTGAACAATTATCAACTTGCTTTTGGCTGTGTTGATATCATGGAACTCCTCTCCAAAACACAAGGTGACAGTAGGATCTGGAGCCAGGTACTGGCCATCCTGGAATAACTGCAGAGCTAAATGAAAAGAAAAAAAAATAAACAGAAGACTTTGAAGCAAAAGGTAAGTACTGACGAACGTGTAAGCCTTCGCCGACCGTCGTGTGTAACGCCCAGCAGCCGTGTTTCTGTGCGGCACCGTTACCTTGCAGGAACCTGCTCGTGTCGAATATCTTGATGACGGCGTCTCTCTCCAGTTTGCAGGGCCCGGGGCTGTGCTGAGAGTACAGGCCGCTCCAGAAGACCCGACTCTGGCACAGCCTTTTTATGAAGATGCCGTCCCTGCTGGAACGGAGCAGCACCCCGCGCTCCAGGTGCCCCAAGAGCTTCCTAGTAACGTGCCGCTGGCGCTCGCTGTCGATCGCCTCAACGGGCGGGAAGCCGATGCTCTGCATGCTGTTGGGACTCAGCGCCGCCTCAGCGGACGGCAGCGTCTGCGTCGGCGAAATGCGACAGCCTTCACGGTGGGTGCACAAGGTGCTACCCACCGCCTTCCCTCCATAGAAGAAGTTTATCGTCATTGTCGATAAAGCTGCGGGGGGGGCAGTGAGAGCCGATTCATCAGACAAACTTGTTCGTCAGAGCCACCAACGCGCTCATTGGCATGTTACAGGTATGCTACACCTGATAGGATGAAAACTGACATACGGAGCTAAGCGTACATACCAGGATCAAAAGCGTTTGCTTGTAAATGTGCTTGGAGACCCAGGGCTGCAATGACAAGAGAAAAAGGAAAATAGACATTAATTAAAAATAACAGTCATTGCTTTTCAGATGTTACAGAATTTTCTTGGACAAGAAGTTTCTTTTTTTTTTTTTTTTAAATGCTGACCTTAACATTATTTTTGCAGTTAATGCAAGTGTTACAAAACCCGGTTAAATGTAGCTAGTGTCAGCAGAACTGTTAAGGAAATTAACAAATGCTGTTCTCATTCTGGTGCTAAGGTCACTTCTATTTGAATCAATTATTCATATTTTATAGTAAAAAACTGATTTGATTTTCAGTTTTGGATTTTCTATTTCCTCTTTTCAGTACACATAACTTTTGCCTTTAAAAATATAATTTAACAAAGACTTATCAGATATAATGAGAGACCCCCCCCCCCACACACACACACACACACACACACACACACACAGTAGCTGTGATGCCGAATCATGTTCCCTTACAGAAATTAGGTCCTTGAGACCAGCTCTCCTTACTGGACTGCATCTGGCTGGAGCCTTGAGATGGGGAATGGCTTGTCTTTGGGATACCCACATAATCCTCTTTTGATGACTGAATTGATATAAACAGAAGACTGGTGTTCATTTTATGATATCAAATTTAAACACTATAACAAATTTCTTTCTGACTTTCTAGTTTTGAGTACAACTGGTACACTGGTCACAGTCTTGTAAACCAAGCAGAATTAAGTAGTAGAGCACAGTTAAATTCTGCAGATATGTATGCAGCAAGGAGTCTGGAAGTTGAATCATGTCATCTGGACGACTACTTCTTGATAGTCCAATTGACATGGTTTACCTTCCAGACAGCTCCACCTGGATGACTGAGAATGTTCATCAACATATGTACTGAAGAGCTTTACGGTTGCCTCTATGGGTTGTTTACTGATTAGTACCCTACAGTATAACACCACCTTCAGGTACATATTCAGGCGCCTCAGCCAGATGGAGGTGCTGCGTTAGCACAGAGATGTTGTCCTCACCTCCTTTACAAACTCCTCCAGCTCTGCAGAGCTGCAGTCCATCTCTGTGACGTCAGCAGGGCTTCCGTTGAGCATACTTGTGTTTTTACCTGCAATTGACATAACACAACAGCTTAATGATTATCAGCATAAGGCTTTTCACACACTTCAGCACTGGCCTTCCTTTATTTCTTATAATTATGCATTTAATGCTATTAATGCTTATGCAACTCCTCACTAAGTTGTGTTAGAGAAGTCTTTTCTGTAATTACCACTCCACAGGTGCTCACATTTCTGTTCCTCTTCAGGGATGATTCTGTACACCTTGTAAGGTTCTGAAATGTCCAGCTGAGAGCGATCCGTCACCTCCTCAAAGTCCGGGCTCTTGTTGAGAGCGCAGCGCAGCCTGGTCTTCCATGTGGCTGGTTCTGCCTTGTCTCCTTCTTTAAACTTGCCTTTAAACATGGCCCACGCCTATGGGCAGACAGAATACAAAGTGAACAAGTGACAGTCAGCAGCAAAAAAATATGCACTATTTAGTTCTCTATGCACTATTTAATTTAAATAATAAAATTTGCCTAAACATAATTAGCAGAAATGAAAGCCACAGTATAATATTATAACTGAATAATATATCAGGTTCTCTTGTAGCCCTTTCATGGATATATTTCATACGTCAATGTCCCTGTGACTCTCTTGGCAATAAAATTTTGCCTTTTCGTTTATGCTGCTAAGCGGCACTTCAGGTCATTTATCCAAATACCCGGCGAAAAGCACGTATCAGGGCGTTTTCAATGAACGACCACTTTCAGATTTTTTATTATTTTTTTAAGTTCTTTGTATCAGACCGACCGTTATATAAAATGAGTCTGTAAATGTTAGTAGCGCCAGCATTATGGATATGTTGCTAATACTTTATTATACAAAAAATACAATGATTATTAAGGATATTGTTCGTGTATAAACCAACATTTTTAAACGTTTTGAAAATTCGATTTATTACTCGTTATTGTACAATCCAGTGGACGTTACAAAGTACTATTAGAAATTATAATACTTGACAGGTTTTACTGGATTCAGTTGAGGTTTAACCTAAATTATTTTATGTGGCTCCTGAAACAATAACACTTAAAGCCTGTCTTTAACGTCAACACTATATACCAAAGGATAACTTACTTTGAAAATAGATGCGTCCACTTCTTGGTTGTAATCATGCTTTCCAGCATGCTTCCACGGAATTCTGAACAAGGTTCTGTTTTCGTCCTCCCACAGGAGACCCGGGTACAAATTACTGTTGATCTGCTCAATCAGCCACTGCCTCAATCTCCGTCCCACAGGGTTAACTGCCATCTAAGAAAATTATTCAGGTACAACTACATGTTTCTGTATCATTCTCTTTATTATGTTTACGCTTCACATATTGAAGGCATGTTAATATAATATATGAATGCTGTCACAATGATTAAAAACCAGATTTAAATGGTATCTTGAAGTATGATTACTTTTTGTCACAGAACTGCATAAACAGGCAAAGCGACGGGGTTCAATTAAATAAATTTACATTTACCTTAGAAAAATTTGGTTCGGTTCTTCGAGCGGATGTTATTGAATCAACACAGGCTGATACTTAAAAGTGGGACTAACTGTTCATTCAATATTTATATTCACAGAAATTGGACCTGTTACGTGCAGAGCTGATACATTTTTTTTTTTTACTCCCATCCAATCACATTGCCGAGCGCAGTCCCCATTAGTCCAATAAGAAATGCGATTTCTTCTAAACTGCGTCTCTTCCGAGAAATGAAATGAAGCACTGCTTTCATTCTTGTACGCCCGCGCACCAGTTCACGCATCGCGTGTTTGCCCATAGGTTCCAGTAATGTAATTTATTTCACTTAAGATAAAAAATTATATATATTTTTTTTTCTTAGTTAAAATGATAGTAATTTAAAATCTCAATGTTCTACCATGTGTATTGTTTGTATAAATATATAAATATGGGGAATAATGTTTTACCTTTACATGTAAAGAATTGTGTTCTTAGCCTTTACTATTTATTAGGTAAATTAGCTTCTGCAGTATAGCCAGTCATTATACCGTAGGGTGTTCCTTTTATTTTTATGCCTATTGACTGTCAAAGGGGTTGTCTGAAAGTAGGCAATGCCACCATTTAAATGGTTAATTCGCCCGAGAAGCGTTTTAATTATGCAACCGCATTACAATAAAAACTACTATTTAATAGTTGGAATATCTAGTAGAAAGACAGCAGATTTTCCAAACAGACGACGAATCAGAAGTGATAAGTTGTTTGGGATTTTGCCAAATGTAATTTTTTATTTTTATTAGTATTATTTTGGCTCTGTCCTTTGGTAAAATTTACGTTAAAAACGGTTTCTTTTTATTGCTGTAACTTCCCCCCCATACTATGTATTCGTTTAGTTTTAAACCATTCTCAAATTTTTGTCGTGTCCTAAATGTTAACAAATTCTGTAATTTCAAAGAATGGAATCACACTTCCTCCTCCTCAAAAAAAAAGTACAAGTCTTAACTCTAGAGGAACAAGACATAAATGAAAACGCCGTATATTAACCACGAAAAAGCAAAGGCAGGATTTTACTGAAGAATGAGATGAGTAGGGCATTAACTCTACACAAGTACTACATGGTTTAAATATCAGCATGAATATCACTGTCGCATATATGCGGGTTATTTAATGCTTTTTAAAGAGATGATAGCTGTGTGAAATGTTTAAAGTAATTCGGTATGAGGGAAGGTTAAAGTCTAATAATGGATCACTTTAATGGCAGATACTAAGATTCGGTAGGAATGGTAATAAAAAATAAGCAAGTAAACAAAGTATCCAGTTTGCCAGCATGCCTCTCGCTGCCTCTCCCATATTATAACGTGCCTTTTACTTCTTGTCCACAGTGTCCCAGTGTATTCAGTGCCCCAATGTGTCTCTCAGTCCTTGTCCAGAGTATCCCAGCATGCCTCAATGAATCCCTGGCTAGTTTTCTGTTCTACAATCAATACCTGACCTTTCTGAATACCAGTGCTCTTGTAAAAGGAATGTAAAGTTTTTACTGCCCCCTGCTTAACACACCATTCACAACAAAATATGCCGAAATATTTTTATTTCACATGGCATTAACAACAAAGCATCCAGATTCCCATGATAAATATATACATTCACATTTAAATATTTTACAGTTCAGAATTTTCACCACCCTCATTACAACATTAATTTTTTTTCCAGATTTAATATTTAGGATGTTTCATAAAACTACCAACCATCTGATTAATAACACAATCATGAATTGTCAGTAGTTACTATTAACATTGCATAAATTTACATATAACATCTAACACAGATTTCCAACAAAAATATATTCTAGATTAGTTTTCTATTAGCCAATTATTATTCCAGAACTGTCTTGCAAAGGCACATAAATTCATCTTTAGCACCTTCAATCAAGTGAAAAAAAAATCCTTGAGCCAGACCAACTGAGATTAAGTCCGTATATTGTCGATGTATCCACCTGACATCATTCTGAAGAGGTACATTTAAAAAAAAAAAAAAAAACTTGCAATGTACGCTCCTCACGCATAGTGTTTCAAAACAATGGCCTTGCTTCCTTTGACTTAAACTGTTTTGGGAGAAAATTAAAAAGTGCTGAAAGGACACATTTAGGAGTGTGTACACTTTGGGACCAAGCTGTGCAGTGGCTGCAGTGCATAAAAGCTGCTTCAAGTTGAGGCATGTTGTATAGACACTTGTGCTTCTTGCTCAGACTGAGGCTGCCATTCTGAGCCCCGGTCCGGAGCTTCACCTGCCATCGCTGCTGCTGGAGCCATAAGCCTTGTAGGGCAGGGGGTAGACGCTGGCCGCCTGGTTCATCCAGCCGTGCTCACCGTTCCTCTGACGCTCCAGCTGCTGCTGCTCTGCGTACTGCTGCAGCAGGTCCCCTACCTGCTCTTGGTCTTTGATGGTGCTGTGGTGGAAGCTCCTCCGGAGCCAGGCTCGATACTGCGGGGGTGGGGGGGGGCACGGTGGTGGGTGACAATAAGGCTACCTGGTGACTCTGAATGGATTAAGTGTGCCAGGCAATGGCTGGCATGAACTACACAGTTTATAGAAACTCAGTCATCAAAAAATATTGGTACCTTTTGTAGGTTTTTTCCAGAGAATGCACCAAATGTTTTGGTATTATCATACTCATGTTCTTTATTTGCACTGGAACAATACAACAAACCTGAGAGGAAAACCGCCAAATACAGTCACGGGACATGTTTGACTTATCAGATATAATGAGAGTGAACATGAATATTTGGAAGCACACCCTTTGGAGAGAATATCTGCAATTACGCATGTCCTATAGCCATAAACGTCTTGAAACCTGTACTGACATTTTGGACCACTCTTCTTTTCACAAACTCCAGACCTCCCAGACTTGATGGACATCCTCATGACTGGTCAACTGAAACTTCTCCACAGTTACTCTAAGGAATTTACAGAGGGTCAGGTCTCAATGCTGGTTACCTCAAAATTGTTTGAAATCAAGTCCTAGACCATTTCTGGGTACACTTCCTGAAGTGTGCTTCCTGAAGTGTGCTTCCAGTCCTTTAAAGCACCCATTACCTTTAGCACAGGCCAAGCTTTCTGACACCAGGTCTTGCATTGCATTTCAAACTGTCTTGGCAGTCTTTGGATTTTAAGGCACCCAGTGCCAGACAGCAGAATGACTCTCAAACTCCTGCAAAGCTCCTCCATGTTTCACTGTGCAGATACTGTTTCCTTTTAAGGCTTCATTTTGTATTCCACAAAGATACAATTTAGCAAAAAGTTCAAATTTGGTTTAATCTGTCCACAGTACGTTTTCCCAGAAGGATTTTGGCTGGCTCAGGTGTGTTCTGGGAAATTCCAGTCTGGCTTTTTTATGTTTCAGCAGTGGGGTCCTGATGGGTCTCCTACCACAGAGCCCCTTTTCACTGACATAGCGATTGCGTTGAAGCTGTTGTTCCTTGTGTCAAAAGGTCAGCTTTAACCAAGCTTAAACTTAACGATGCGTACACTGGGCACAGGAATGTAAAGGTCTCTGAAGATGGACAGTTACTGTCCAACTGTCCATGCTTTCCTAGTTTCTCAAACAGTTCACTATTCTTTGACTTTTCCTGCTTTTTATGCTCAGTGTGATACAGCTACATACAAAAACAGGTCAGATCACATTTTCTCTATATAAATGGCTGAATGCATGACTTTTACATTACCAGTATGTGAAGCTTGTCACGGGTGAGTTTAACCTATAAATTAAAGCTCTACCATCTGCTCAAAATCTAGTTATTTCTTACAATTTATAGAAGGTTTCAAATAACTGTATCAATACACTTTTTGAAATTTTGTGTGAAATAACATTAGGTTTGGCTTTTCCCCAGGTTTTTTTTTTTTTTTTGTTTTCGATGTAAAAAAAAAAAAAAAAAGGAAAAATGTGAATACCAAAATAATGTCCTTTTTTTTAGAATTGCATTATCTGCCAAAATAGTTGAGATATTTTTGACCAAAACTATACATTAAACAAAAACCTAACCAGAAATGATTGACATGAAAATCTAATTTTGCTGACACATCAATAATATATTGAGATGGATGCAAATATACTGTATATAAAAAACATTACTTTTCCTTATGCAGCCATTAGCGTTTCCCCCCTTTTTAGTATCGATTATACCGATATGTTCCTTAAATAATAAGGCTTTTAAATGCTGTTAAAAACTTTTTTTTGCCAAGATGTCACCTGTGTCCAGACTGCTCCTCCCACTCAGACATTCCGTAATGCTAGTTAAACAAGTGGGACATTCTAGCTTGGGGGAATTCCTCCGTCTTTCCAAGAAACTTCAGCCTAGCCCAGCTTCCAAGAATGGGCTTCTATTTTCTTTCACATGCAACAAATATATACTCATGTGTATACAATTAACATCTGACTTAATTAAAAAAAACATAAGAGCTCACTTATGTGTAATAACTTATTCAGATGGTATAAATAAGTTGTAAGCTGCATGAATACAATTTCTTTGGTCAAAGTAAGCCATTGTTTTACATCAAAGACTTAAGCATGACAATGATGCATTTAGTTTAAAAGATTTCATACTTTGGCCTACGTGTACAGTTTAAACAAGGAGATATCAAAGAGACACCTGCAGATGAAGGAGGGGGGGGCAACTATGGAAATTCCTGAACAGGAACATTCGTCTCAGGTTTGGGATGAAACATAAACAATGTTTCTTTCCCAGCTCAAAGTTTCTAAGGCAACAGTCTCACTGACAGGGTAAAACAAAGAGAAGAGGCAGAGAAAAGTTAGTTAACTAAACCGTGCTAGTGGCGTTAGGCCATTGTGAAAGCCACACCAGTCACCTTGCCTGAAACTGAGTTACATGTAGTATTGACAGGGATCTGATTACTAGATTTTATTTTGATTCATGACATCTTGGCATCAGAACTTTAGAACATAAGCACCTCAAGGATGCAAACCTGAAGTACCGTCTTATTTAAACAGAGAAGCATCTTTATAGATTAAAGAAAAATTCTCTTTGAACAGAAAGCTTTAGCATTGAACCAGAAGTACGGTACTTGCTAGCCATGTGATAAAATGATTATAAATGTCATTTTTAATTCAATGAGTAATTTCCAGCATACTTTGTTACAATATACACTTGTGATCACAGCATATTTTCTAATGATGTAATTATTCTCTTTGCTTTTTATACTAGTGTTTGTATATTTGAGAGCACGCTATATTTCGTCTTTGAATATCAAAATTCAGTTTACTTTCAGCTAGCCCACACATAGCATTGTAAACTTTTTTCCCCCCATACAGCTTTTCAGACTTCTGGAAGAGTGTCAGGCAACTTTCAGCTGCTCCCCATTAGGGCATCACCACAGGAGATCACGTGGCATCTCGTTAAAGATCCGCCCATTGACTTGGCACATTTTGGCTCTATATGCCCTTCGTGATGCAACTGTCCCATTTTATCCATGTTTGGGACCAGCACTGAACATGCACTTGCTTGTGCAACCCCAACAGCTGTGATTCGAATTCTCCAACTTGAACGTGTGTGGGAACGGCACTGTGAAAACTGGAAAAGCAATGCAGCTTCAGATCTTATCTGCTCAACAGGTAGGGCTGCTACCTGTTCTACTTGTTCCATAATGAACATAATGTTGAGTTTCACCGTTAATCAATATAGGCTATTACTTGTTCTGCACTTCCTGACAGTAGACCTGTTTCTACCCACATTCCACCCCTTAAGATAATTACCAAAAAAAAAAAAAGTG
Source organism: Chitala chitala (assembly GCA_025773905.1). Classification (NCBI taxonomy): domain Eukaryota; kingdom Metazoa; phylum Chordata; class Actinopteri; order Osteoglossiformes; family Notopteridae; genus Chitala; species Chitala chitala. Next base: position 19,316 of record JABJVR010035815.1, read on the forward strand.
AATTAGTGGAATCTAAAGCTAACCTCTGAGCACATACTCTCAAGTGTGCAACACTACATAATCAGACACCTCCAGTCTTATGGAGATCTGATTCTATGGGCTGCAGTGCTACATAATCAGAGACCTCCAGTCCCATGGAGGTCTGATTCTGTGGGCTACAGTACTACACAATCGGACACTTCCAGTCCCATGGAGGTCTGATTCTATGGGCTACAGTACTACATAATCAGACACCTCCAGTCCCCATGGAGGTCTGATTCTATGGGCTACAGTACTACATAATCAGACACCTCCAATCCCCATGGAGGTCTGATTCTATGGGCTTACACACAGTCATCTGCACATCATCCTTTATCTCAGTATCTCAGGTGGTCATCGAGACTGAGCTTATCACCATGAATTTTGTAATGTCCTCCGTCCAATTTCATGGCACAGGACAAGCAAATGTTTCAAAGCACTTGAAGCATTGGTATGTATGTATATGAAAAAGACAATGATGAATAAAACAAATCATAACTATTAGGCTTTAAGCAGCACACGTGTAAATAGTTAACATCCCTATCCACCAAATATTCAACCAGACAGCCAAAATAACATGCATTTCTCACTCACTTTAATTATTTTATAATTTACAGTTGACAAAGCTGGAAAGATCTGAACAAACACATGAATAAAACTATTTTAGGATGATGTATTCTCTCGGATCTTCAACCAGTAGTATGTTGAAATGTCAAACTCAATTGACAACGCATAAAAAAAAAATTCTACCACTTGTATTAAATGTTCACACCTTTTCAGTCAATTCATCTCAATGAATACATCAACACTAGAGTTTAGTGTGGGCACCCCCTTGTGTGATCCTACACAGCAAAACTGCCAGTGTTCATTTAACAATGAGTGTTCATTTGGATCCAAACCAAGTCAGTGTGGACCCATATAAACACACTATGCTAAAATAACACCCCCAGTGTTAAATTAACAGTTTTACTGTGAAGGGATTTAAGGAACGTGTCACTATTTCACTGGACAGGCCATTCAACTGTGACAAATGCCTCACATTGCACAACAGTTTGACTAATTCAGGAGTTTCATATACTGCAGCCCCATGACATGAATCATTACAGGATGGCTCTTCATCTTTTAAGTTAACTTAACTTATTTCCTGCTCGACAGATGATGATGAAGGAGCAGACATTAATGCATCACTGGGTTGCTTAGGCTCAAATTGTAAAAGCTGTCAGCAGATTTGATTTAGGCCGTGACACTGGAGGCAGGAGTGAGTATACACACGGCGTTACGCCTGAGTTACGACGGTTCGACTTGTTTGTGTGATTTTTCGATCTTACGATGACGATAGCGATATGACAAAATAGTAAAAATATTTAAAGTTTTACGTGGCAGGCAAACGTAGCAGTGTATGCGGGACGATAGGTTGGGACGCTGCTGGGATGTATGCATCTCTCGCCAGCGATCGACAGAGTTAATCTGTGTCGGTGTTAGAGCGCGTATTTTTTCTGTGTTTTGGCCATGTCACGACTTACGACATTTTCAAGTTACGATGGGGTCATCGGAACACGTCTCTATCGTAAGTCGGGGAGCAGCCATATATGCTCTGCGACACATTTATGTGAAATAGCTGTCTTCAGGACTGACTTTGCACAGCGCCTTCAGTTTGCTAGCGTGACTTTTGCAGGACCTTTCAAAAACAATCTAGATAAAAGAGAGTAAAGGACAAACCAGTTTTAGTGTGACATGATGACAGCCGACACCTGCCAAGCACCACAGCTACACGCCTGGCTATTTCTCAGGGCACCCCGCTGCTCTTGTCATCTCGCACACCCCCACACTGGTCACTCTGCAGTACCAGAGAGGAAGGGCCCACACATAAGCTGAGCATTTGGCAAACCCAGCTTTAAAGACCTTTCCCAAAAATCTTCGTCATAAGTTTCTGGTAAGCACAACCACATGAACCAGCAAGTCCACCTACAGACAGGCATTGCATACACGCTCACCAAATGAAGAAAACGCATCCACCTTCTGTGCAACGGTCCCACTTTAGTCATCCCTTGTCCAAGATCTATGTATATGATTTATAATATGATGTGATGGGAAGACTTCAGAGTTTTGCATAAAGAAGTATTGAAATGTATACATTTTTACATTTAAAACTAAGTATCTTTTTATCAATTTTAAGCATTTTTAAGTATCTTTGTCATTTTAACATTTATAGCACTAATAAGCCATGATTAGTAACAGAGACTGACTGCAGTTAACTTCAGAGCAGGCACACAATCTGGTTAAGCCAGATAAGTAAACAAGCAAAGTAGCTAAGTGACAGTATTCCTTCAGACAGCTCACTTACAGACGGCCACAGGCAGAGAAGAGGGAGCTTCAGCACTGCTCTTCAATGAACAGTACATGCAACCCCGATGGACTTCTGCACAGTACTTAACCTGGCTTTAAACACTGCCCCTCAAACAGGCATTTGCATCTTTATATTACAGCAAATCCTAAGTCTGCAGGGGCATGGTATGCAGTACGCGCACGCACGCACGCACGCGAATGGAAGACTTCAAGTTGCCAACTCAATGGAGTTGTGTGGGGCAGCTCCCAGTCCTGCTCTGCTGAGTGGAGAAAGGCTCCTCACCCAAAAAGGGACGTACCTCAGACAGCTGAGTCATCTGGAACTCCTGCAGTTGCTGCTGGAAGCCGAAATTGGGCCCGACGAAAGAACGCACGGCCTTGATGGCGGACAGACACTCCTCCCAGCCATACGTGGTGACCGTCATGAGGTAAGCCACCACCACGGTGGTGCTGCGTGACACCCCAGCCAGACTGCAGGATGAGCAGGAAGGGGGTGAGTGTGGGGGGGCTGGGAGCAGGCAGTCTGACACAAGCCCACACCCCCAGCGTGTCAGTACTCAGTGTTCCTTACCACTATTATTATACACACATTACAGGGCAGGCCCCTTCCCTGACTGCTGGACACAGTGCTGCTGTGCAAATCAACTGTATATTACACTTTAGAACACCAGATGGAAAAATGAAATGAAATGGGGGGAGGGGGCACTTGAAAACTCCACTGTCATTATGCAACACTTATCTGAAATGCCTTGAGGTTCATTTGGTTTTAGATTTGGGCTTTTGCCCACACTTACAGTGGCTGTGGAATGTAAATACTGCTCAAGGGTGGGTGCTGTACCAGGAACTTACCAGTGAACCAGACAGCCACCCCCATTCACTCGGCACTCATGAATGAACCCGATGCACTCTTTAAAATGCTGTAACCTGCCAGACGAAAAATCAGTTCATTAAGATACATTCAGTTTGACGCATGCTTAAACACACAAAGACACGCTCGCATGCACACGCACGCACGCACACACACACAGCACGTTCGTTTGTTTCACAATGTAACTCAGACAATTTCTATACATGTTATCGATATCCTCAGAATTAAACTCTACTATGACAAGAAAACATTTGGGCACTTAACTTAAATGATTTGTATGCCAAAATTTGTATTATAAAAAAAAATCCACTTATTTTGTCTGTTGCCAACAGAAACATAAAAACAAACAATGTGGATAAATATAGAACACGGTAACCAGGATGCGCATGTGCGTACACGCACACACACACACACACACACACACGCAATACAAAACTTGATTTGATACTGACTGTCTAATGACTGATTGAAAAGTCATTTTAAAACACATTGCATAACAGAGACGCTCGGTCAGGAACATTATGCACTTCTTTAACAGACTTATAAACAAACACCGAGTGCTTCTCTAATTTTTCATTCTTTCCTTGGGATCTGCAGGCACTCAGCTAGAGGTAACTGGATCTTTCCCAGATCGCACATAACAGTATTATACTTTCCACATTGTTATTGTTTAAAGAATTAGGTTAGATAAATGCCGGACTTGCATGACAAGCTGCCCATGTTTACACAAGCCGTGGAACGAGCTTCAGCTGATGCTCAGATTTGATATGGGCATACAGATGAGAACTAATACTGACGGCTCCACGGGAAAGATCACCAGCATTACTGAAGAGGAACAGCATTAGTGTGAATAAGCAACTTCGAAATAAACTTCTTGAAAATAAAAGAAAGTCAGCGAATGTAATTCTTGTGCAAAACTCTCAGCACCATTTCCATGACCAGTGAAAACACTACACCAAAAGTATCTGAAAAACGTAGGTACACCATGAGACTATGCTCCAACGAACCACAAAAGTATTAAGCACAGCCATGTCCCTTCTTTGATAAATTTGTGCATTTCTTCTTAAACGCAAGCCAATGACACGTGCAGAAAACTGGCACAACCAAACGTTTCACAATGTTATCCACTGAAGACAATGTACCACTTATCTCCTGTACCATCGTTTCAGATAGAAATAACTGCAAAGATTTCTGTGCACTTGTAACTATGTCCACTAGAGGGCAGTAATTACTAAGAGTGGGGAAAACACACCTCCATGTAGAGTCAGAGAAAAGGGGGCACCTGTGCTTTCTCTTTTTATGGGCTCATCGCTGGTCCTGCTTCTCATTGCAGCCGGTTTGTTCTGTCAGCAAACTGCACTGCTGTCCTAAAGGCCTGGGAACCTGTACTTTGTCCCCACAAAACAGTACTCCCCTGACCCGCCCTTCCCTTTCTCTACACTACACACACACCTCAGCTGTTACAAGCACGTGCTCATGGTTTAAACCTGCCATGGAAAGTAAACATGGCAAGCACATCTTTCCCCAGCTCAGACCGAGCATGTCCTCAACAATAACAGTTTAGAATTAATTTAAGGTGTAGCAAATACCATACAGTACCAATGAAATGACAGTGCAAAACAGCCGACAGAATTTGCTTTTTACTTTCAAAATATATTACGTTATTAACTCATGCTATGCATATCATGTATATAGAAAAAAAAAAAAAAGCTGAGGGCAGGATGATTTTAAGGGAAAAAAAAAAAGATGTTACAGCATTTCCTGGCCATGAGGCTGTTTTGAGCAGTGGGCAACAAATGCCTGCGTCAACATTCTTTATAGTGAAGTTAAGGATAACTGTGCAGACAACAAGAAAAAATGGTGCAATATCATCAAAGTCCCTCAGTGTGGTTAATCGAGAACAATGAGCGGTTTTCTTTCAGATGTACTTGGGGAGAGAAATACAACTATCAAAATGGCATTAATTAGCACAACTCTACTGACTGTTATAGTAACTGAAGTAATAACTGTGTCAAGCATTAATACCAACCATAAGCATAACCCCACATCTTTGGATACAAGATTCATTTCACCTAAAGCTTTACAAAAGACTGTCTGACATAAAACAAGTTATGAAGGAGACTCACAAAACAGGCACTCCAGGCTTACTGTGCACAGAAACCCTGGACCCCGTTATTAAAGAACTTGACTTGCTGCATTAAAGCTCAGGGAGACAGGTCCACAGTGCCCAGTTTGTTTAAAAGCAAACACACTCCACAATAAAGGACACCGGACAAAATACTGAGCGTGAAAAGCTGTTGGAATGGCCAGTCATCAAAGCACCTTATCGTTAACGTGCTAATAAGAAATAAAAACTGAGAGTGAGTGAGAGGTAAAGGCACGCCCCTCTCATCGCTGCTTTAAACACTTCTCACTTTTCAGTGCAATGCAACAGAAACGCTTTCAGGATCTACATAAATAACGGCAGGTACATTGTGAGCTCACGCTTAATTCTATTTTAAATGTCTCAGGATGTCCTGCAATAAAAGACTGCTAAAGGGCCTTAGTGTTCATGTTCCCCATTTCATTATGTCATTTGGTAAAGTATTAAGTAACACGACACGTCAGTTAACTCACAAGTTCTGGCTGGATGAATCCGATGCATGAATGCACAAGTAGGTCATGCCCTGCATCAGGAACAGACAGGAGGAGTTTATGTGGCAAAAATAATTACAGTAGTTACCTAAACACTATAAATTACACGTTCAGTTGTAACAGTTGTCAGTGTGTTTATTTGGCACAAACCATTTAGCTTTTCTTAAATATTTTTTTAGAAAAAAAAAAAAAACTGACCTAGCATTTATTACAAAGAATATAATGCTGGGTGCTGATGAAACACCTTAATTTGGGGTCTACGATACTTGGAAATTATATGCATTCCAACAGTATACAGATTTATTCTCACTTTCTCATTATTTTCCTTGCAGTAGTTTTAACGCCAATTCAGCGTATTAAAAAATATGATGAAATGCTGCCCTCGTGTGGTCATTGCACGTTATTAGAAACATTTATTTTTTTATTTATTTTATTTTTTTTACTCCAGTTGCGTACCACGTTTAAAACCGTACACATAACTCAAAAGATTCAAGGTATCGTGTGCTTTTGATTACATATCGTTATTCATTAAGAACGTTTTCTATTTGTACAGACAGCTGACATACGTTTAAGAAAAAAAAAAAAAACGTAAAGTCTCTTGCATTTAAACAAACAAACGCTATTATTATTTTATTAATACCAGGCTGCAATGTTCAATAACATTCTTTTCACATTCAAGGAGCACTTTAAACTGTTTTAAGTGGTTAAAAATTTTGTGCAAAACAAGCTAAATGAATTAACTAAACAATCCAGACCATACATCACTCAACACTGTTGCAGCTAACAAAAGTATACAGGGGGTACATACCATCCCACCATTCCTTTCACAACAGCTCTTCATCATAACATCACTGTTTTGCCAAAGAACAACACAGGACAGACCACAGCCCTGACAACTCACCTCCACCACAGGCTTGGCATTGTTGTACACTGACAGGATGTGGGTGATTCCATTCTTGGACAAACTGTCCCTGTTCTCCGAGTCTGCCAATGGAAAAGGATACTTTTCTTATTATTACATTCAGACACACAAACAAGCTGTTGCTTACATGCCCGTTCAACTCATTACAAGTACACACATGGCACAGGGCTTTTTATAAACTTTTATAGTAAATAATTCAGATATTTTACCCATAAATGTGTGCTTGAAAAACAAGGATGAATTAAAGGCCTCAGAAAATTGCCACCAAGTTCTGGTGTCCCTGTTCACCAACTCAAAACTGAAAAGCTGGTGGTCTCCAATAAACATGACACAGCCTCAGCACCAGCTCACATTTACAGGCTTTGGGTGGCAAATACAAGAGGTCAATAGCAGCAGAGCAGCGGCTCGGAACTTTATGCGACTGTCTCAGTGTGCTGTGCTGTGTCGAACAGGTCTGCTGGATGTACAGCCTGTAACACTAAGTCCTGAAACAGAACCGTCCTCTCTGTGCTCTACAAGTACGATGGGCCGTGGCCTGCTAGCTTGGCCGTCCTGTATCACTCTGATCCATTCTATTTACAGCTGATGGTGCTGCTATAGATAGAACCAGACCCAGGGTCAACACAACCAAACACTGAAGGCTAGTGTTTCCAAGTTACCAGCAAATGAAAAACAGAACTGGTTTTCTTTTAGGCTGAAAATAAGATTGGAAAGTAAGGAACACATGTGTACTTTTTTGTGACAGGAGCTGATGTGCCTCCTAGAGGTAGAAAGAGGAAAACAGCAAGGCATTGCCACTCAGCCACAGCTGTGATTAAACCATTATTCCCACATTCTTTAAAGGTACATACAAGTACCTTCTTCTGCTCTTATCATATAACAACATAATGAAGAATCCTCAGAAAAGGCCCAACACCCTTTGGGTTAAACATACATATTCTGTTACACAGCAGCTACTGCTTCACTCTCAGACCTAAATGTAAGCCCTACGCACAATATTTAATCACTCATCTCTTCAGCACTTTCCAGACAGCATCCCAATTCTTCCCTTTACCTCTCTGACAAGCTCATTGCAGACTTTTTCAGTTCTAGTCCTTGAGGGCCACAGTATAGGTTTTTGTTTCAGCCAGTTTCTGCTTTTAATTGAACCTTACAATTCAAGTAAACATTTGCATAATTACTCTGTATAATTACAATCCAGAAGCTCTTAAGAAACTTTAATTTTTCAAAAGATTTTTAAAAGAATGACCAAAGACTTACTAATGTTTCTTCCTAACACTTTTAAGTTATGGTGTATTTTTTATCTTTTAATCTATTTCTTGTTAATAATCACTTAAATAATTGCCCCTGATTAAGCAGTCTTTGTTTCTAATTAACAATTTCTGGTTTAACACCACACATTTTCCACTCCGATTCTGCATTTAGAGTGACAATGTGTAATGTATACTTGTTTAATTGATCTTAAAGCACAAGAGCCTCACTTAACTTTTCTATAAATAGGTCAAGTCAATTAAGTGCAGAGAGAGGCATATGATGAGGGACACTGAAGAGAAGCAATAATGTAACTGATATTTTATTATAATGGTCATTAAATTAAAATGAATGAATTGGTTGAAAAAAAAAAAACCTGCACCCACTGCAGCCCTCCAGGACCATAACTGAATAACCCTGACTTAAAATGCTACTTTAGCCAACATTATCCTAACGCAAAGGGCTAAAAATAAAGAACAAATAGCCTTAAACATATTAGGTAATGCCACAAATCATTTAAAACAGCTTCCTACATTTATCAGAAGATCCCAACACTATTGTTTTTAAAAGTCCTTTGAAAGCCTTTCAAGCCAGGCTTTTAACCAACAAGACTGCCAATTCTAATAAATTACAATATTTTATTTATTTATGATAGGGTCTCATACAGTGCTTTCACATATAGGCCATCTATTTACAAAATAACACACCTCCACATTTCTGGGTAAAAAGAAAACATGACACTGGTTATCTAACCAAACAAAATAGCATTCTGCAGTGTTTTAGGCACAGTGGAGAATGGAGAATCAGGCACTCAACCATAACACCAGGTTCATACACCTTTAACATCCCCCAATGCCTAACTTCCTTATAGAGTACAGTCATGGTTCAGGCTAATCTCACAGGTTTTCCCATTGTTCCTTTAATGTGTCCTCTGGTTATAAAGCATGCCTGTTGCTCTCTGACAGAGCCTGACATCACCTCTGAAGTCATCTTGACACCGTGCCTGTTAATGCAGCCTTTTGTCAGCAAAACAGAAGCTGAACAGTACTCCAATAATTACAGTCTGCTTAAAGAAGGCAAGGCCAAAACCCAACACAATGAACGGAAGACCAGGGAGAAGTCAGAATATTTCAGATTTACAGAGCTCCATAATCTGCCTTCCATTGTATTTTGGCAGTAATAATTCCTCCTTCATTGCAAGAAGAACGTCTTTCAACTGTGTACATGTAAGTTTATACACGTCACTTAGGTTTCCCCTGCCAAGCACCAGCAGTTATACCAAACCAAATTAAATACATTTTTAAATCCCTGAAAGCCGTTCTGAATTTCCTCAGGGTTATTAAAGGTATATATATACACAACGAGCATTTGGAATAGTACAAATTATACCATAATTGAACATCTAATATAACTGTAATGTAGATGTTCTATTATCTAATATATAACATAAAAAAGTCGATTCTAGTGTAAAAGTTATGAGATAAAAAAAAAACCCTCAAAGGAAAATGTGAATTAACAGTATTAAATCTATAACACTGCTTTAACCCCCCCCCCCCCCAAATTGTGATGGCGGGCCAAAAAAATTTAAAACACACATTGCGTAAAAAATTTCCTGCTGGAACAAATGATT
>JABJVR010035836.1:0-33343 GCA_025773905.1 Chitala chitala
TGTTTGTATTTTGCCATTGTTAAACCCCAGTTCCTTTGTTAGTTCTTGGTTCTGCTCTTTATTAAAACTCCCTTTTTTGCACATTTGGCCTCGCTTCTCTTGCCTGCTTGGCACAAACGTTACAGTACCTCTCCACGATCCGCTCCAGAGCGAGGTTGCGAAGGCAGTCTGCCAAGCCACGTTCTCCAAGCTCAATATCCCTTTGACAGGATGGGCAGGGGAACACCACGACGGGAGGCGGAGCCTCTTTGCGCCTTCGGCCAGGATATGTCCCGCTGCCTAGGAAAAAAAGACGGTGGACACATAATCATTAAGATTTATTCCGATAAGCACAGTGACTAGGACTGGGTAATATGGACTAAACATTTTTTTTTTTCACCCATACAATCCATTAACAAATAAATTTTTTTTTTTTAAAGAAAAAAAATTTAAAATTGTGTCTCCGCAGTAATATAGAAGTGGTTTGGATATGTTCAACATCAAACTAATCACTAATCATTGTAATGTCCATTTATACCATTAATAAGCAGGGTCCACAGTGGAAAGAAATTACAGATGTTTCATATCGGCGAAGATATGGTGTCCGTATATACAGCAAAAATGCCTAAAAAATAAATACATAAATTGTTGGTAGAAATAAATATAGCCTTTGCTTAAATAAATGTCTAAAAAATTTATGATTTTATACATCACATGTTAATTATAGGCTATTACCATCCATCACACACACGCACACATACACACACACCCACGCACACACACACCTGCTCGAAGCAAACGCTCAACACGGTCGGACTTGGGCAGGGGTCTCCGTGAGAGACGAGGTGAGCGGCTGTTGGGGGTGGAGCCTGGCGAGGTGGGCTCGGGGCACAGTTCTGGGACTGGGTACCCATTCTGAACCAGCAGCTGGGAGGCACAATGCAGGCAAACGCTGTGGTGGCAGGGGAGCAGTATGGGCTGCTTCACGAGACTCTTACACAGCGGGCACTGCAGCTCCTGCTCCATGGCCCGTGTCACAGCCTAATAGGCACAAGGTGTGGGTGCAGGACAGAGACAAACATGACTGGAGAGTGAAGGCAGGAGCTAAACGACATACAAACATACTCAACATAAGACAGGTAACGCCACAGACGTACAGCAGCCAGCCTTCTGTCTTTACTCATCGCTGAGGTGAGACGTTTAAGGACACTGAAAGACAAACAGTCCAGTTGGTCTGTTTCTCTCAAACTGCCTTCCATTTTTCCATCTCTCCAACCTCACAGGCGCTCCATCCTTCCACTGTGTATGCAAGCATGCCCCTAAAGCTAACAAAGAGCTAGCAGCAAACCCTAAATGGCTTTATTTCTTCAAACTGGTCACATGTATTAGAGGTCATTATGCATAAACAGGTGTCATGTACAAAATACTATACCACTACTAGCATTACTCTCAAGCTGGGTTACAGTGCAAAATTTGTTAAATACCTTTTAATTTTCTCTAATAACATAGATCAGCTGTTGTCTACATTTCTTAACTGTTTAGCATTATCAGTTTAATGCAAGTCAAAGTAACATATGTTAAATTTGTAAAAATACTGTATTTATAACAATGAAATGCAAACTTCGCAATCCTTGTTTATTATGTCATTTACGGTAGCCTCACGAAAAGCTTTTTAATGCACATGTATTATGTACTTCGGTAAGAAAAAATAACAGCAAAACAAAATATTCATGCAAGCAACTGATTTAAACATACAAATGCCCGTGCAACACTACTGAAAGCGAAACGTAGGAACTTTGTGAAAATGTGTATTTAGTTTACAACAGTTTGAAATAATACTAATTTCGTGCACAAATTTACATTACTTCATCAGTCTGAATAATTGGTATAATCGCGTATATACTGTAGTTACAGTGAAGCAGCCATGACATCACTACATCAGTATAAGTCCTTCAAATGTTAATTTAGATGACTTTCGGATGCTCCCTCCTAACATACTAAGTACCTGCCTGAAAGGGTGTTAGGTGTAAAAGGGAGAGTCGCCCCTAAATAACTGCATTCAGTGCATCACGTTTCTTTCCCAAAGCTGCTGTACGTCCACCAGCAGACGCACACAGCTTTTAGCGTGCAACAGCATCACGGCAGGCTCATCTGTGCGGTAGGAACGATCACTGCATCAAATCATCCGGACGATACACCATCGGTCATACACAATGCACATAAATTCATGCGAAGACCCACGACAAGGAAAAAAAAAACAATAATCCACTACACAATCGGAACTGACTTTAACTCCCTGCCCACCATCTCCGTTTCGGTGTCATTCACCAATGTCAACCCCGGCCCAACGCCTGCCCTTTTTCCTAGAAAACAAAGGACTCAACATGAGACGCACTGGCTTCAGCAGCTCCGACACTCCTGCAGACGGCTCGCATCACTGCTGGCTCCTTATTGCCATCATGCACAGCAGCGTGTACGGGCAGGAGCATCGTCCACACACGCAGGACCGCGCTCACTTACCTTCACTTGGCTTCTTGGCGCCATGATAGAAACGTCCCCTCCCTGCCTACTAATAAGGGGGTGTCTAATGTAATGCATCGGGCAATTTTTGTTCTGTCCGAAGGAGGGAAGAAGAGAGGGAGTTACGGGATTTAAGAACATCCGCACGAATGCATCTTGTTTCTTTCGTTCCGTTTAAGGTGTTTACGGAGTGGTTGCAGTCATTTTACATTTATCGGACGAATTCTTTGCTTAACCCGAAGTTTAGACGTTTTCTCAAATGGAGTTTTTGTCCTGTTATTTAATAATTAGCGGTATATATTTGGAATATAAAAAATGTATGTATTTAAAATTATTTTCTGTTAAAAATATATATTAATGTATCCATTTAAGAATGACATAAATAAAGTTCACGGTTGCACAGTGGTATCCCTGCTTGTTACGCGGGGGGCTGGGGTTCGATTCCCGGGCGGTAGAGACTATAAACGATTCTGTAGCGACCACGGGGGTTGATGGGTAGCATGGCAGGTTGAGATATGAAAGTCTTCTGGGTCGCATCTCATCTGAGCCAGGTGTGTTCTTGAGCAAAGCCCTCAGTAAGAACTCTGACTTCAGTGGTGACTATCTGCTCCCCCTAGGGAATGGGTTAAATGCAGCAAACAACTTTCTCTTTGTTAGACTAATAAGTAACAAAAAAGTCGTAGGTTGCCATCCATTTCCCCTAATATTTCATTTCAGAGTGGAAAGCTCTCAGCTACACTCTGGGTAACATAACAGACATAGCAAGCTTCAATACTAGGTTGTTGCATTGCCTCCAAATAAATAGATTATTGCACTAAATTGACCTGACTTTGTTTACCACTGGAGAACAAATGACACTCAACCCAGCCACAGGGTAACATCATTGCCTTTGTAGCCAACTTGCCTGAACCATCATAACCCCCGCTTCAACTTTATCCAATCTTTGCTGGTGGTATTTTATGGACCCAAACCTCAAATTTTCCTCTTTATTATTATTATTATTATTATTATTATTATTATTACATCCCATCTTGTTCTCATCCCCTATGGTAACCCAGAAGGACAACACGGGAGCTCATTTATCATGAACTATACAAAACCCCACTGGAATGCAGTTAATTTAAGATGCTATTATTACAGTTTTTCGTTACTTGATTTAGGTCATCCTGAAATCAAGTGGGACATATGGTATTTTAGTTTCAACAATTATGTGAAATGATTAACTGTTTGTAATTGATGTTTGGGATATTTATGTTTTTCATTAAGGTGGCATGGTGGCGTGGTGGTTAGCACTGCCGCCGTGCACCTCCAGGCCTGGGGTTCAATTTCCACCTTGGGTCTGTGTGCGTGGAGTTTGCATGTTCTCTCTGTGCTTGGTGGGTTTTCTCCGGGTGCTCTGGTTTCCTCCCACAGTCCAAAGACATGCAGGTTAGGTTGATTGGTGTGTCCAAATTGCCCGTTGTGTGTGTGTGCCCTGTGGTGGGTTGGTGTCCCTTGCCCTGTGTGCTCTGGGATGGGCTCCCGGCTTCCCTGCGACCCTCACCAGGAATAAGCGGTTAAGATAATGGATGAATGTTTTTCGTTATATTTAATTTTCAAGAGTGTACAGGTTGTATAGCATGAATGTTTTTCACATAGAGACGGTTGTACCACTTATTACAACTGTCTGGCTAGGCAGTGTTACTTAGTACCATGCATTACTTTTTAGAAATAACCTCTAACTGTCATATGTCTCATATGAAAGTACCTAGCTGACATATGAAACAATCCTCAGTGAAACATAGTATCAAATTCCATTGAGAGATAAATATTTCCCACACAATCAGTGCTTATGAGTGTAGCAGAGCTCATAGTTAACGTGTCCTTTGCTTAAAGTGGTGTTTTTGGTTCCTCTCCTCCGCTGTTGTCTGGCTTTATTTGAATTTATTCATATTGCTGTTGTTCTGTAAGATCTGCAATTTCTTCTGTAAAGTGCTTTGAGACACATCATTGTAAAAGGTGCTATGTAAAAATAAATTTAATTGAATTGAAAGCCCTAAATCCCTGCCATGACTAAATCTCTGTGCCAGTGAAGATTCTTGACTATCCATGAACTGTGCTAAGGTAGACTATTTAATCACAGTACTGGAGATTAACTAACATCTGAGACAAAGGAAGATGCGGTATTTGACCACATCACATTTGTAAATGATCTGGCTTCACTGATAAATGTCCATGACATGCTAATGGGTCATTATCAGTACTAGCATTAACAACTGTAGGTAGGAAACCATAAGGATCAGCTGCACATTAATGGTGTGCATTCAGATTAACGTAGCACAGCTCAGTGGGCCTCGATGGAGCTTTTATCCAGATGTGTGCAGTTTGTGGCACCAATGGCATTTGTAAACCCCATTAACCAGTTAATTGCCAGGAAACTATTGTGCTGCTATTAATGTTACACACCTGCAACTGCAAGGAAAAGACAAACGAAAAAAAAAAAAAAACCCCTCGATGATAAGAATGTCTCTGTCACCAGGAAATGTAAAGAATACATTGAAGAAACATTTAAATGCAAGTGACACCTTCCTAGTAGTATGACATACTGATGCCTTACTAAGGTGTTCTGCATCCCCAGCCCTGTACTGAAACGTGCCACTGGCAAAGTGCAGTGCAATCCAGAGCCACTGAGCCGTGGTCAAGGCTTGACAGTGTAGCATTTCAACTGCGATATGGAAGTCGAGTAATTTGATGAAATATATGATGCTGTGCTTGAACCAGTAGTGCTTCTATTCTAGAGGATCTATCTAGTCCTGAAATAATCTTGGAGCAGCTGGCCTGAATTCTCTGCATTATTCAGGATGCCTTCTCTGCTGGGGTTTGTAGTGTCTTCGTAATTATTCTCTGATTGCACCAGGGGTGGGCAACAATGGTGCTGGGGCTCTGCTGTGGGTGCAGGATTCTGCTTCAACCAATTTCAGCTTTATAAATTAGCCTTAATGTCAATTAAACATTGTTGACCTTTTTGCATAATTACTGTGTCAATCCAGAAATTCAAGACAAGCATTATTCACTTTTAATAAGAATTTTAAAAGCTATGATTATGATTATGCAGGTAGAGAGAGTAATGTGTGAATTATATTTTTGGTACAGTCTTAAAGAGTCTCACTTTAAATTTTCTTATTTGTATCTTTCACGTCTGTTCAATAAACTCAGCACAGAAAGATGCAAATGATCAGGAAGAATAAAGAGAAGCAATGATGTTGTTGATGTTTAAACAAGATATTTGTTAAATTACATTGAATGAATTGGCTGAAATGTAAACCTGCAGCCGCTGTGACCTTGCAGGTCTGTGATTGCATACCTCTGACGTATACCATTAAGGAATGACTTCGGAGGCCTATGCGTTTCATTACATTATCCATGCCACATGTATACATAGAAAATTGTTCATCCATCTTTTGTGCTGTCATAAATTTAACTTAAATGCTTTCACATTTCATCAGATTAATTATTTACAATAGCTATCTCATTTAACATAGGTAGTACTACACTGTATAGATGACATGAATGTAATCTGTACATTTTAATTGCATCATAATTTTTTTTGCAAAATGCAAGGCTTAGAACAGCACTTTTTTTCTGATGAATTTTTTTTAGTTTACGTGCTATCTTTGCTTTAATACAGCCTATTTTTTTTTACGTTACCAAATTCCTTTTTAAATACAGGAAATTTTAGAGGACTTTTTTAAGGGATTAGTGTATATTACAGCAACATTCTTCCTGAATAGCATTGCAAAAGTGTAACATAATGTGGCTTTGTGCAATGGGAGTGACTGAGCTTAAGTAAGTTTCAAATCTAACTCTCCCCAGGGCAGAAAAAAGTCTGTGTAAACATGGTAAAAGAGCATATCTTAACTTTAGCTGCATTTTTAGAATTGAACTTGACAGGAATGAACTGGGATTTCTGAAGTAAGACTGGAGCTGCAAGCTTGCTTGTGGAATACACAGAAGAATGATGATCAGAATCTTATTTTGTTTGTGCTTGGCAATAATTTGATGAGTGGATAAGGGACAGGTTCCATAACAAAAGGAATTTGAAAGTAAGACAAGTATTCTTGGTATTCTGATGACTGAGATCTGGATGATCAGAGGAATGATTATAAGTTTGGAGGCATGGTGCTGTGTGGGAGGCATGTCAACATGTGCATATGTTCGTAGTCAACAGAATTTTTAAAAATTTAATTAAAAAAGAATGCAAGATGCAGCATTACAGAGACACAACAACACACAAAGAGTCTCAGCATGTTGCCATTTGGTTCAGTGCTGGCTTTGATTCACTATTACCCAACATTACACTCATGTAACATTGAAATGCTTGAATTTGATTGGTAGAAGATCTTATGGGTCATACTTTGAGTTTAACAATCACAAGAGTTTCTAACAACACTGTAAACACAAACAAAGAATGTTGAATGTGTTCTTCACCTCCTTAATTCTGTAGCATTGAAGTCAACCAAGTCAGAGAGTAATTCACCAAATTTAGATAAGAGCATATATAGTTTTGAGGGGGGTGGGGGGGTCCTGTTAATGTAAGAATCTAAAGCCAAAACAATTATTAAACTGAATCTATCGTCTTCCTCTGTAAATCCTGCTTTATAATCCAGAACTCTTTATGTAATAACACAAACGTCCAGCATTATACGGATGTTTAAAACATGAAACTATTTCAAATTTAACTGTTTTGAGAAATGAGAAAAAATAAGTATTCTTGTTTTTTTCTCAACGTTTTTCTGCCAGGATGGAAAATATACTGTGTCCCAGATGGCAAAAGGCCCCAAACTTGAGCCATTTTCTGACTGCAAGGAGTTATGACAGAAATAAACACTTTTATTACAGATTATGTGCCAAAGTCAAATTAGAGACATGCCTAAAGAAAGCCGAACCATAGCTGAACAACACCACACATTCCTAAAACATACCAATAATGGGACCTGCATGAAAGATGCAGACTACCCAAACAGCCATCCAATGGCAGGTAATGCCAATGTTTAGGGCTGTTACGGCAATTTTTAAAAATCTGTTACTGTATTTACTGCCGTATCTGAGCCACCCGAGGCCCTGTTAGAAATAGAAGTGACGACCACTGTACTGACTGCAGACCCCATTATGGCTGTCCGATCTCAGAACAAACACAGCCCGTATGTCACTAGTGAGCACTTTGACAAATACAAGCCAGAATCAGTCAAAAATCTGCCCAAACACTCCTGCTGTATGATGCGGTGATGAAAGGTATGGAAACCCAGTGTAATTACTGTTTTTGTCAACAACAGCCACTGGTTAAAGGTGTATAAAACCAAGCAATCAGCCATGCAATCAGCACATATAAACACTGGCAGTAAAATGGGTCATACTGAAGATCTCAGTGACTGCCTGTTTAGCATATCACAGAACACGCGGTGATAAATCATTTTAAAATCTTGTGGCTTGACAAACTAATCTGGGTTTAGCAGATTGCATGATGAGAAAGCTGTGTGACCAAATACAGAGTCAGCTATGAAGTTCAGCAGAGAAGGTACAGTGGTTTTGGGGTATTTTCAGGGTTTGGGATAGTTACAAGGCAAAGAAATGAATGCTACAGCATATAGTGATATTCAAGACAACAGTGTGTTTTCAACAATGTGGCAGCAGTTTGGGCAATGCCCTTCCCCATTTCTGCATGGTAATTCCCTTGTGCTTAAAGTGAGGGTGGTCCACAAATTATCTGCTGAGACCAATGTAGAACAGCTTGACTGGTCTACACAGGGCTCAACTTCAACCCATTAAACACCGTTGGGATGAACTGAAGCACCATTGCACTAACGTGGCAAAACAGACGAAAATCCCCTCAGAAATGTTCCAAAATCTACAGGCAAGCCTTTATGAAACGGTGAAGTTTGTAGTAGTAAAAGGAAACCAACTTGTGTACAAATATTTTTGGCCATGTAATACTGTAAGATATTACATGGCATACTAGCTTCTGTGGTAAGGAGATAAAATGATATATATATTCATATATATATCATTTTATATATATATATATGCCAGTATACAAAAATGATCTGGAAATATATATATATATTCAGTATATCCTACATGCAAAAACAAAAACAAATCTGTATACTGAATTCAGTGATTCTCTATGTTGAAAGCATTGCAAATGTTAAAATGGTGGCAATTTGTGTCAATGTCATTCTTCACATGCAAAAAACAGTTTACCCTGTGGAGCCCGTGAACTAGAAAATCTAAAACATCTTTACTTGTGTACAGTGCTATTAGGGTTGCTAATGATTATTAAACACAACGTTAAACTCTTAAGACTCATAAGGTCATACCAATAAAAGTCACTTATGTTTATGTACATGAGTTTACTTTACAGCAGGGGTGGCCAACCGTGGTCCTGGGGGCCCCAGTGGATGCAGGATTTTGCTTCAGCCAATTTTTGCTTTTAATTGAATCTTAATGTCAGTTAAACATTGACCATTATATATAGTTACAGTGTTAATACAGAAATTCTCAATAAGCTTTATTTGTTTTAAAAAAGAATTTTAGAAGCATGATAAAGACTTACTGATGTTGCTTAAGTTTTAAAACATGTTTTAACAGACATGGTACATTTTAATCCATTTGTTGTTAATAATGACTTACGTCACTGCTTAAGCATTCTGTGTTATAGGCACCTGTTTCTGCTATTCATTAATTATGACGACTCAAACACAATTAGTAATGACAGGTTTGTATGAAAGACCTTAATGAATTATCCACACATTTTCTGCTATAATTCTGCAGTTAGAGAGAAATCGTAACATGTGCTTTATAATATTGTTGAGTGGTAGTGTGTCTCATACTTGTCCGTTATCCTTGGGACACGCCCACTACTCGTGCTTGCAGAGTGAGCCAAAGAGACATTGTGTTTGCGTGCTTGTTTTTTGTTTAGGAGAAACATGCAGATTGCAGGGAAAATCTTAGAATCAAGGCAATGTAGATTTTTTTTATGGGGGGGTGGTATGAATCTGGACATCAGTGTCTATGGAATTTGCATATTCACTCCATTATAATGTGCGCTTGTGTAGGCGTACTAGATTCATTTGGCAGTCTGCAGAAGTGCGATTCAGAGGAACAGATGTATAAGTTGCCTTTAGTGTGTGTGTGTGCGTGTGAAGACTGCAGAGAGGCAGTCTAAACAAGCGTGCAAGCGAATGTCCAGGCACTCTATCAAAGGTATGCAGTGCCTGGTGTCCTGGCTGCAAGCTCCTTCCTGACTGGAAAGCAAATGAAGAGGAACTGCTAATTAGTGACATTACAACATGTGTTCTGCACTGTGTTATGAGTACTCCATCCACAGTAATTAAACATTATGTTTAGTGTCTTAGTAGTGGCAGTTTCTAACCCTATCCCTGACCCTGAAGTCAGAACTTGGGCAATCTGCTCTCATGACACTTCACCATGCCAGGAGAAACAAACCACTGAGCAGAAGAAGAACAGTAAACTCAGTAGAAATTAGGACTAAAACTGACAGGTACAGAACACAAGCACACAAGGGCAGGTACAGCAGCACTAGCAGCGTCCATCGAACTTTAGAGAATTGTGCAGAAAGGCTAAATGAGAGAAGTACATGTTCATTTGGGACATATAAACTGACACACAAATGTCAGTTGTGAGTAGATTTACTGCTCAATTACATATTAGTTTTGGAAAATAATTATTTTGCATCATATGTAGGAATCTTGGGAAGTACAGCTGTACTGTATTGCATGGTATCTAGGTAGCCATCTAATTCAAGCTCCATGCAAATTTTGAAGCACGTTAAAATAAAAAGTTACATTTTCTATATTAAAAATCGAAACCATGCAACATTTACTAGTACCATTTTTAAAATGTTAATTAATTAGTTGCTGATAATTATTTAATTAACTGATTTACAGTTTTTGCAGTACAGTCATCATCTGGCAACTGGTTTGCATGGAGGTAATGCTGTATGAAAAAGCAGCAGTTGTATGAAAAAGCAGCTTAAAAAGAGTGTATTTTTAACAGTCAGAATGTCATGTCACATGGCAACCTTCTGTGGCTTTATATAGTGGATTACACCATGTCAGTTTAAAGCTGCCTTGCACTGGATGGATGATAAGGGAAGTGTGTGCATGGTCAATGGCAGCAATCTGAGTGTAATGATTTATTGCACTTCAGTCAATGATGGATGTGCATGTAAGATCCTAAATTCTATGTTAAATAATACAAATGTTTTGCAAACCCAACTCATACATTAGTCAGTCATCTTTATCCTGTTATAGGTTAAAGCCTGGAGCCCATCCAAGAGCACATAGGGTAGGGGACAGCCAAGGCAGGGCACCAACCCACCACAGGGTGCGCGCGTGTGCACACACACACACACCTTTGGACTGTGGGAGGAAACAAGAGAATACCCACCAAGCACAGGGAGAACATGCAATCTCCACACATGTAGACCTAAGGCAGGAATCAAGCCCCAGACCAGGAGGTACAAGGCAACAGTGCTAACCACCATGCCACCGTGCCGCCACTACTATGTGTTATTATTATTTAATGTTTATGATGGAGTGTGTGGCTTTTATCCTCTCCTGAATAAATATTCATTTAAATAAGAGAACTTTCATGGGCTGTACAGGAAACAAGGGACAAAACCCTTACAGAATATATTCTTAAGCAACACAAGACATAAATGAAAACACACAATAATTGATTAAATTAGCAGTAAAGTTTTAAACATTTGTCTAAACCAAACAGTGTAGATGGAAGCTGCTCCCAAATCAGCCCCCATGATAAAACCTGTGCATCCAATCCTACTTACTGCTGATTTTCACTTAATTTCTTCAAACAATTACTTGAGCTACTTTCTGTTCCTGTATATGTAATTCTGTCTTTTCTCTTGGAAGGTCACATGGTTTCATCTGCACAGGTAAGTGAGGCATCGATTTTGAGCTGGTGTCAGCTGTTATTATGGGGTGCATTGTTTGGTACTGCAGTGAGTTTTACATCAACTCTTTTAAAAACCTGATTTTGCTCATCTGGAGTATTGAGAATTGAAACTCAATTTGTTTGAAGGGGCACTTTCGACTTTTCATTATCAGGCACAGCTCCTTTATCATTTTAACCACAAATTTCAATTCTATTTAAAATCCAAAAATCTACATCTTTATTGTATGGTATCACTTGTGTGTTTTATATCTGTGTTTTAATTATTATTAATTAAATAAAATGTGTTTGTTCCTTTAAATTCTCTGGGATGATGAGAGACCCAATAGCCAGTTGAGGTTTACACTGGAAGAGATGTGTGTGACAGTAAGAAAAAAAATATATATGTCACTTTATCTTTGCACAGGAGTGGCACCTTCTTGGGCACCTTCTTGGGCACCTTCGTGTCCTATGGGTGGTGGGTACAGTTCGATGTCAGTGGCAGTAGTAAAGGTTCATGGCCAGAAACACAGAGTCCTGCTAAAACCTTTTGTATACTGGCTAAAAATACTTTTGTATTAGCTGCTATTTATGGTTGTTTGAACATACGTCCTGATAGATATTAGGACGGTGCTCAGGCAAGAACGTCAAGGTATTAATGCTGTACATGTCATAGAATAATAATAATAACATCTTGTTAAACAGTAGAAATGAGACCTGTGTTATGCTGGACATTAGTATATACTGAAATTCTGTGTATGCCATGTAAAGGAAAATGGTTAAAAAAGAGAAATTAATTACAAATCAATCTTTCAGAAGATTAATGTGTTCTGGTAATCCTGACACAGACTCAAAGTAATGCACAATTTAATCACAAATCCCTGGGTAATACAAAGGACACGGTTTCATTACAAAGAGAATAACAGATCATGTTGACCAGTAACTGATATTATTGTGGATTAAAATGATTTGGGAATATGCATATAATGCAAACTGTGGAATTGTTCAGGTTCAGTACATTTAAATAAAATTTTACACATGCAGGGTTTATATAGACAACTTTGTGGTCACTCATACATTCCATGTTGTTTGCCGTTTTGTTAAATTATTGATATATACACTTAAATTTATTTTGTGATACAAAATATGTGTGTGCTGAATAAGTATCAGACAAATAAAAGCATGTTATATGAATACTATGGTTACAAAATACAATATTCTTATTAAAGAGTATGCAGAATGTACATATATACACAGCGATGAGCTAAAACATTACAGCCACCTGACTAATTTGCTGCTGGTCCTCTGCATGGCCGCTCTGACCCACTGAGGCATGGACACTACAGGACGTGGACACTACAGTACGTTAGCTGCAGCTCCTTTATGTCCTGTAAAATGCAAGGTGGGACCACTGCAGCCTGGACTAGTCATTCCAGCACATCCCACAGATGCTCGATCAGATTGAGATCTGAGGAATATGGTTGCCAGGGCAGCACCTTGAACTCCTTGCCATGTTACTCAAATCATACTCCAGCAGTTTATGCAGTGTGGTGGGGTCCGTCGTCCTGCTGGAAGGAGAATACTGTTACCGTAAAGGAGCGTAGTGGGTCTGCAGCAATGTTTATGTAGGTAGCAAGCATCAAACTGACATCCACGCAAAGGACCAGACCCTGGGTTTCCTGTCAGGACACTGTCAAGAACATCACACTCCCTCCACCAGCTTGTCTTCTTGCCACAATACATCATGGTGTCATGACTTCCTCAGGTAAATGGAAGCGCCTCACAAGCCTTGCCGGTTTGGAGATGCTCTGACTCAGTCGTCTGGCCACTATATGCCTATCCATTTGTCTCACATCCATGAACTACGAGACCCAGCTGTTAAGTTTTCATATAATGTATCCCCGACCTTAACATGCACCATTGTGAGATAATCAGTGTTATTCACTTTTACTCCCTCCAGGAAATGCACAAGTCTTGTTCTAATTACACAGATGGTTTTATTCTTCAAATTACATCCCAATATTATTCCACCGTCGAACTGTTGACAACATAAAAAGGCACTTAAATACATATACGTTACAAAAAATACAAACACGAAAACTATAAACATACCTCACTGGCTGCACACGACCAAGAGGGAACAAAACAATGACCTGGTATCTTCAGCGTGAGGAATAACATTTAAACCTTTTTTACCTCAACGCAGAGAATGTTTGCCTTCGCCTTCACTTGTTCTTTGATTAAAAAAAAAGCGGAAGTGCAACAATTTTAAATTTCCGCTCACGAGAATAGAAACTTTACGTAATTCCCACTTAAAGTCAACGTACACACCAGTGAACAATCACAACACACAACAAGAACAACCCAAATCAAAATAACACTTATGGCAGCTAAATTCACTTTGCCTATGAGTGCTGCTAAATGTTTCAGCCCATCATTGTATGTCTTCTGAGACTCTGCCTTTACATTGCATTTGTGTCAGATTTAAAACAAAAAATAAAAACAATTTTCAAAAAGTGATAATTACAAGCTGCTTTTCTTTCCGTCTAAAAGTGACGAAAATCACAAAACAGTAAAACTTGCAGTACATTGTCTTCCCATGGTTGTCAAGAGGAGAGTGGAAAAGATGGTTTTGGACTTTTTAAAATCCATCCTAGAGCTCTTTTTAGAGGCAATTTTAAATTACATGGTCATTGCATTTCAATCCAAAACACTTCCCATTAGCTGTTTACATCTGTAATCTCATTATAATGACTACTGTAGGTACATTGAAGCTGACTTGAGAAATCACTTCTAAGTAGCAGTTTGCCTGGTTTCATAGATGCTAGTTTTAAGTCAGGACCTGTATCCAACAGATTTATTTAATTTTTGTAAAACCTGTATGTTGTGGCTTTAAGGTTCTTACTGTTTTTTCCTTAGTCTTCTCTTTAAGAAAGAAAAACTTGTCATGCCTGGACACAAAGACAGGGAGGCTGGATTGTGTTAGGAGAGAGAAAGGCTTTATTGAAGGGAATTGCCGAACACCAATAGTCAGTTGAAAAGGAGAATCCAGGAATACGGGCGAAAGGTCAACAGGTCAGGGTGGTGAGTCTGAGACAGGAGCAGGGTTTGGAGAGGATGAGAGGGAGGTCAGGAATGTAGCCAGGTCACACAGGCAGGAGAGAGAATACCAGACAAATGGGTGAGCAGTCGTTCAGTACAAGGCACTGCACATATAATACATCACAGGATCTCTAACTCCGCCCAACGCCTTTATCTCTGTCTAATTACATGTAAAAAAAAATTAAAAAAAACTTGTCTATGTGAAGAAATATCCTTATACCATTATGCTGCCACCTCCATTGTCATTGGAAGAGACATATTGCCATGGTGATTGCTTGGCATTTACAGTATCTCTGTCAGTGCCAGCTATAGCTCTGTAACAGAAATGTACTTTGATCATATTTGTCATACATTTTGCTTAATTTCTGAAAGTTCATTTCAGCAAGTAAGTGCTGTGGATGTCAGTGAATGGCACACGTTTCCCCCAGCTCATCGCTTCTGTGTACAGTCACTTTAACTAGGCACTGCATGGTATATCCTATTTATCATAAATTGCAGAAATAGTCATACTCCACTCCCTAGCTGTAACAAATATCCAAAAACCCTTACGGCAACACCAGCTACCAGAGTCACGGTAACTTCTCTACTGAATCTGGTTGAGGAATGACAGATAGCAGAGCTAATGGGAATTTCAGGAATTTCAAAGGTTTTGGGATCTCATTCACATGTGAGGGACAAAGTATGGGGTATTAGCAGAGATGTGAGTGAGTTTCAGTATGAAGCTCTCACATTACCAGTCAGTCTACGTCCCTGTGCTCACATTATTTTAGCAGCAGTTTTGAACTTTGAGTGACCAAAAGACTAATATTGCAAATACAAGCTGCTAAATAAATGTTCTGCACAAGGTGTGTATTTTGTACACTTAGAGGCAGAGCGAAAAGCTTGTTTTATTGAGAGGGGTGCAGGGTAGGGCTGTTGCTCTCCCATGTTGAGAGGCTTCACATGAGTTTGAGTATCTGATTAGTAGGCCTCCAGGTTGCTTCCCTACCGAGGTGTTCTGGGACATCCAGGGACGCAGAAAACACCTCGAACTCGCTGAATGGGATTGTATTTCCTAACATGAGGTGGTTAAAGAAAAACACTTCTGAGTAACTGTTTGTACACTACATGTTTACACGTCAGTATTCAATATTTTTATACTGTGTCTGCTATTTCTAGAAATCTGTGCTCCTCAGTCTGAGCGCTGTGGTTTAAATTGGAACAATTCCACAGCATTTATTAATTTCATAATCTCCTAAAGCTACAAAAATATCAGTTATTGCTAAACGTTATCTGTTATGCTGTGTGATGTGGAACACGCCCCTGGAATTCATTACTGAATTGCACATTATTTTTCATGTCATATTCTATGACAGCATTAATCCTTTAAAAGGTTCTTCTTTAATGATTCTACTGTTTTTTTGTGTCATTAATCAGTTTTTGTTTTTGAATTCCATTTGACTGTAAAAGGAATACTGAGCATGAAGACACTTATTAATGACCAATAATTTACTAAACTTACAATGTAACTTACTACTCAGTAACAGCCCTGGGTCACTTGGTGCCCTAGGCAAGATTACATTTGTGCCCCCCCCATGTCACAGCACAACGTCTGTGTGCTATTCAGGATGCCCCTATGAACAGAAGGTGCCCCAACATTTGCCTATACAGCATATGACCAGGGCTGGCTCTGTTCTTACTATATATTTTGTAGCAAATTGTAGGATAATTACCATGTCGCTGTATTTTGAGGATAAAAATTTACACTATACACTGCGTGCCATTTAGTGATCTTCATGCTAGTAAACTACAGTGACTTGAGCACATTATGGGCACCAGTATGATTATTGTACTCTCCAGTCTTAGATGGACATCATAGTCCTTGCATTGAAAGACATCAGACTGCCACATTATGTCATCCTTGTTCTATGAATGCAGCCAAATTTCCAGGTATCCACCTCTTGTCATCAGCCCCTTATCTCTGTTTATAATGATTATTACACCTTTCCTGAAATCAGCACTACAAACAGTAATTTAGAAAGAACAATTTTGAGTCATGGGTTTAACTGAGAAGGCATGTGTTTGGACTGCGAGCTTGCTGAAGCATTCTGATTGATTAACTAGGTGTTTCCACTTACTCACCCCTGCCCAGAAAACCCAATAACCCACCCTTAAAATAGTCTTGCCAATGAGTTAACCATAGAAACGCATGCAAATATGCAATATGCTTAAGGTATAATGCATTTCATGTTGAGTCAAATACTAGAGATAAAATTCATGAAAGCTCATCGGCTTCCAGCTCTTGTCCCTTGTGGATACTTGTTTTTTAGGTGTGTTATTCAGGAGCTAGTTTGTCTGATTTATGTATTTATTTAGTTATAAATTTGGTATGGATGGTAAGGATGTATATATTATATATACACAATAATACAGAGCACACCAAAGAAGTGGTATAAAACAAATGTACTAACATTCATTTTCCAAAAGCCTAGCTGGTATCATGCCTGCATTAAGTATTGAAGCCTTAACTGCAACTTAATTTGGGGATGGACAGAAGCATACATGTGGTTTCAGCATACATGTGGTTTCAGCATACATGTGGTTTCAGCATTGACAGGGACCAAATCAGCACCCAACACCTGACTCCCGTAAACTCACACACACACACACACACAGGTGACAATCTGATACTCCAACAACATTTTCAAGTGAAACATCCTTACCGTCCATACCAAAATGTACACCCTTGGGGATGGAGGACAAAAAAGGTGCTTTTTTGGATAAGAAACAGTCAGAGAACCTGATGATCTGGACCTCAGCAACTTTGATTTGATGTAGACTGACATTTTAATGAAACACAATAATAATTTAATTATATGTTAAGTTATGAACATCTCCTACATGCAGGCAGTATCGCAGATTATTAAATTTAAAAAACAGAGAATTGTGTTCTCTCTCTATGTTACAGAGTATTACTCCTAGGTGACGGTATTTTTGGATTTGGAATTGATACCCTGTAAATACAATGATGATAAGTTTTCTCTGTTTAAATTTTTCATCGCACTGAAATACCTAAAAATCGTTTATAGAAAAAAGACAGAAAACTTTGTTTTCAGATATTTCTGCCCACTAGGGGAACACTGAGCTTTTAAATAAAAAGGTCATTGCAATGTTTCAGAGAAACAATTTTTCTTCATCCGAGTGGAACATTTTTACCAAACCTGCTTTTAGTGTATACGTGTGTGTCCTGCAATGGCCATGGCTGTCTCAGGGGACCACTTACTCTCCTATGCTAAGGCTCACGGCGCTATCAACTGCCACGTTAATTATTATAAATAATGTTATTCAAAAGTATTTTTACAAATCTCCAGAGATGGTAACCCTTACAGCTCACGCCAGACCCTCCCGTTGCCCTCCAGATTTATAAAGTTGGGGTCACCGGCTTCAGTTCCTCGTCAGCTCTGCACCCACAGGGAGCGGTGGGCAGCCCCCAGGACAATTAGGCGCATACTAAGGCAGAAAAATACATATGTATGTTTCGCTGCACCCCCTTCCTGGAATGCATTTTACTGCACCTGGGTGACACCAACTTTGAAAAGTCAAATCAGGGCATATAGTTGTTGTTATAATACATTATTATTGTTAGCTGTAGTAGGACAACTTAACACACATGATTAAGCAATGATATAACACAGGCACACAAATCTTAACGTCGCTCCTTTTCCCCAAAGTTTATCCTATCTGCTTTATAATTTAATCACACTCTCTGTATCTTCTCTGTATCTTGCAGTACTATGGTCAGACTTTTCTAAGTGGCAACTTGATTTCATTTACTGTGCTACACTTTAACTGGAGTTTATCCTGTTGGAGAATCAGATCCAGATTGTGTATAGTTCTTTCGTTTGGTACACGTTATACTAACAGTGTGTAACCGTGTGCATTTGTTGCTCAACCTATCCGATGCATCATAATCTGTTACTCATAAGCGCCTGCTGGAACAGGGCGTCGCCTCCCTATAAATTCCGTGGCCAGGCGTCACCAGTTTTGGAGCGGACTATCCAGTACCAGACACGCAGTTTTAACTCCTGTACGGTAAGAATACTTCATTATTATTTGCAAATTTATATTTCAGATGTAACTTTGCAAGTATGAAATACATTACAGGTACGCATTACTATGTTATTGACTATATGTGACGTTCTTTAAACCCGCAATAAGTAACTGCGAGTGTATTTTATTTTATTCTATTTTATTCTGACAGAAATATTTCTGCAGTTCAGACCTTAACCACTTACAACCTCATACCGTAGTAGTTATTTGATAGGTTTACTAATACATAATGTAAATCCAGAACATTATGATGTCAGCAAACTATCAGTTTATGAATTTAGTCCTTGATATACTATACCTCCATATAAAGACAGTAAAGTTGCTCACAGTTTTATCTGTACGTCATATAGGCAACTTCTTAATGCTCTGACTTTTCCATCCTTCCTAAAAAACTTTTCCATAGCCTCGCCTTTGTGAGATCGCGACCCAACCCCACCTTATCTTTACAAAGGGACGTTTGAGCAGCCCACGCTTGGCTTCCCGTGAAAGATTGAACACGTTTTTCTTGCTTTTAGCTTGCAACTCATGATTTCCAGTTTGAAATGTTAATATGTGAACTCGGTCATTACTTGATGAATGCAGTTTGAAAACAGATACATGTTTTCGACGTCACGTTTACATTTCCCATTTTAAACTACTTTGCCAGGCTAACTGCGTGCGCTGCTGAAACACTCATATTTACTCGATGAGTAACACAGTAAAGCAGTTACTTGAGGTCTGAATTTACACTTACGTGGCAATATACCGCCACTGCTATGTATTTTCTAATAATTGTGGCACCGATTGCAACAGAAAGTGATATCGCTAGTAAGTGAAGAGAACTGATAAAAAGAAAACACATCTAAGTACTGTGGCAGTACTTCCTTCTCAGATTTTGCCATTTTGAAACCGCTGTCAAATAAGTGAATAAACACACAGCTTTCTTCAGATGTGACTGTTTATTTAGTATTTGTAACTGACAGAGAGCCAGCTTGTTTCAAATCTGGGTCGTCATCCCAGGGTGGTGCAACAGAAGAGAGGATTTGTCTGCTCAAAACAAAACTCGAATCATCTGTTCTGGGAGGCAGTCGGTGTGATGTGTCACGTGGTCCCTACAATATTGTGGTTATTGTTACTAGGCTATACTTGTCCCGAGTATTCTTACACTGACTACTTAGGTGTGTTTTGTCTTATGTTGTATTGTACATTTACTTGCTATTTCTGTATACACCTATTCTATCATTCCATTTTAGAAGAAATATGTATAAAAAGAAATGTCAGTCCACCCTGTAAAATCTAAATTAACATTAACAGTTTAGCGTACTTTGTAGTTTGTTTTTGCAGTGGTTGTCCCTGCTGTGTTGCTCTTTTCCAGTGAGCTGATGTGGTCTCTTTCTTCGCAGTGTAATTATATTCTGCAGCCATGAGTTCAGGGCCGTCTGACTTGGAAAAGGCCATGGAGTCCCTTATCACGGTGTTCCACCGGTATGCATCCAAGGAGGGCAACAGTACCTCACTCTCCAAGCGGGAGCTGAAGGACTTGATGGAGAATGAGCTGTCAGGGTTCCTGAAGGTATGCTAGCTTATGGAACTTGGAGAAAATGACTTGCTTTTGCCCTCACAAAATCACGTAAAGCTCTGTGAGGAGCCTACTGTGTTATTCTTGGTTCAGTATGACATGGAGATCAACGCAGTGTGTGACACACTGCAGTAGTTCTAATTGCATTTAAATAGATGTTTTCAGACTCGTGATCCAGAAATTTACCTTATTTGTTTGGTAAACTCCATAAGTAAGTCTTTTTACCTTGTTATTAGTAGTCACACAAGTCTACTGGATGTCAAATATGGATTGATGTTTATGTTACACCTCTGCATGGACTGAACGAAATGGCTGATTACAATATGTAAGCCTTCACACATGCATCATGAACCTTGCACATAAAGGGTTATGATGTTGCATGTTCTGTAGCTGGTAACATTATGGCTTTATTCACACAATAATGCCATCTGTATTTATATATTTACGCATTTGGCAGATGCTTTTATCCAAAGAGACTTGCATTTCACATATGTGTTACAATGAGCTAGTGCTGGGTGTCCTGCTCAAGGACGCACCTGGCAGGTAGGCTGGGATTTGAACCAGGAAGCTTCTGCATCCCAGCCTAATGGTCTACTCAGTGAGCCACCAGGCCACACTCAAAGTTGTGTTTGACTGCAATTTTACAATGTCTACAAATGGCCAGAGTTGCAGGCATTTTACATTTAGTAGACACTTTCATCCAAAACACATTTCACATTTGTGATACAACAATATTGGTGTTCCCTACACTTAACCCACCCCCCCCTGGGGGAGCAGTAGGCAGTCATATGCAGCACCCAGGGAGCTAGCACTGACTGTTATTCAAGGACACACACACACCTGGTGGCTGGGCTGGGACTTGAACTAGGAGACATTTACATCCCAGTCTGATGTGCTACCTATTGAGCCACCGCATTGTAATGGTGGATCAGTTTTCCACATCACACTGTGCTTGTAGAATTTCATTAAATTGCCATGAAAGTCTGTGTGTGAAAGGGCCTAGTGTAATACTCTGTTTGATGACTGGGCCAATAATGCAGTGACCAGTCTACCTCGAATGATTTTTTAAAACTCGCACTCCTAGAGTCAGAAGGACCCAGCTGCTGTCGATCACATCATGAAAGACCTGGACAGCAATTGTGATGGGGAGGTGAACTTTGAAGAGTTTGTGTCACTGGTGGTAGGGCTGTCCATTGCCTGTGAACAGTGTTACCAGATGCACCTGAAGAAGCAGCCTCAGCAGCGGAAGCAATGAAGACCGGGTTGGGCAGGTGGCTTAACCATATCCATCATACAGTGCATATGTTGTCCATTAAACACATTGGAAACCTTCAGCCAACGATGTCTGTGTTGTCTGGTCTTTCCTCAAACATTTATATCTGACTTCAACCTTCACAGTTACCATATCCATACCGCTTCAGCCTGTTAAGGGTTACGGGGAAGCCTGGAGCCCATCCCAGAACAAATAGGGCACAGGGCAGGGGACTCCACAGGCTTTTCCAAGTATAGTTACAATATCTGTTTAATGGGGTGCAATGCACATTAACAGTTATGAACATGGCCATATGATTAATACTATTTCATATAATCGATAATACATATTTTACACAATCCATTATGATATTAGCTGAAACATCATTACTCCAGGAATCATTATTACAAGTGGTATGGAGTGATGTAAGACCTCTACTGTCGTTGTTTTCTTTTCATGTCCTTCTAAGCAGTTAAGTGTTTCTAGTTTTCTCTCACACATTTGTATAAAGTCAAGTCACATTGATTTCACTGCAAGGAACATAGCAGTTGTGCGTGTGGTTAAGTAGCAATGGTCAGTTTGCAGAATTAGTTACGTAAAGGTTAAAATCTCAGAGCTGCTGTTGCTGTGAGCAAGGATTACTTTGCTTGTATTAGTTAGCAAAATTAACCAGTTATAAAAACCTATTGCAAGCAATGCAAATTGTGTCATTTGCTTTGAATAAAGCATTGCAATGCACATTAAAAGCTTTATTGTAAGGACAAACTTCTGTTAATATGTTTTAGTGATGTGACTAATGGTCAGCATGTCCAGATTTACATTTACATTTTATTCATTTAGCAGACGCCTTTGTCCAAAGCGACTTATAATGAATAATAGTACACGTGCATGTCACAAACAAGGTCAAACAGTATTAGGGAATCTACTAACAGTAAGTGCTGTTTTACAAGTGATCTGATGCAACTACAGAACACAGGTACAAGCTGGCTCAGCCCTGTAATGAAACCAGCCATCACTGCAAGAAAACTCTGAGCCGCACAGTCCAGAAAAAAGCAGAGCTCATTATGTAGCCCTACAGTAGACTGCAAAGATCTAGTCCTATCACAATTCAAAAACAAGTGTTGTGGTTTTCATTTCACGTTTTGGGAGCACACTACTTACGGCATCTGAGCCATTATATGATTAAAGTAACCGACATACATGGAGAGTGGAAGAGGAAATATGCTTGTCTCCAACCATTGGAGCAAGGGGGAGGGGCATGTGTCTCCCCCAGACCTGCACCTATGAATGTCATATGTTCTTTCTGTTGCAGCGTGTCCTTTCTCAGCAAGTGGAGTGCCCTTAGAAAGTGCATGAGCTACACAGGCTTGTAGTCTTCTAGGGAAGCTAATAACCCAAATGTTGTGAGGGGTCTCAGAACAAATGTGTAAATTTAAGGTTAATTATGGTTCTAATGGCTCATTTTGTAGTTTACTGTAAATGCCAGGGACAGTTTGGTCCACCCTAAATAACCCATTGACTTTCTCAGATTCCTTTTTACTGACTTGTCCAATGATCGTTTTGCTGTAATTAAAGAAAACCTTATCTTTATCCCTAATATATTCACAGAATATCACCCATATCCCCCCAGAACATGTCTCTGGGGGGAGTTTTATTCATGCTGCCTTATCCAGTGTATATACACTTACACACAATCACTCCTTATTCTAATACAGTTAACTTAAGTCAGGAAAATGAAAGGAACTGGATCTGAATCATTAAAAATGAGTAATTGTTCCCATATGTCTACTTTAAGATTTCAGAGTAGCCAAGCGGTTTCACCAAAACACAGGCGTTGCTAGGTTACAATGAAGTGGAGTACACAGTAAGATTGTTTATATAGTTGACAACATGCAGGAAGTGTGTAGGAGGGGAGAATCTCCATTTTTTTGTTACTTGATTTTGTAAAGTACAGACGTTTTAGCATGACGCAATCAAATTGCAGCCCACAGAGAATGTATACACTATACTGGTCAATACAAAACTGTTATAAAAGCTGAAATACACAGATGCAAAATCAAAATGAGTTTGCAAGCTTGAAAAAAGTCCCATGGAGAGAAAAAGCTGATTTATTTTCCAAAGTACTGTATGTATCAGATAGTTATCAAAAAAACATAAGTAACATTGCGGTGGGTTGGCGCCCCGCCCTGTGTGTCCCCTGGCCTACGCCCTATGTGTTCTGGGATGGGCTCCAGGCTTCCCTGCAACCCTTAACAGGATGAAGTGGTATAGAAGATGACTGACTGACTGACTGACATAAGTAACAGTTATCACACAAGACAAATGTACTACAGGTCATAATTAATTTTCAAAGTTTCCTGACATACAACCAGTTTGTTTGCTTGTGAGATTACAGAATACAGGTTTTAAGTCAAATGCACAATGCGTAAAAGTGACTCTGAAAAGTGCAAGTTTGATTTGTACAATATTCTGCCAGTGGTTCACCCCACCACTGAATTGAAAAGGGTATGTTTGGCCTGTTTTGCTAACATGATATAGACTTAAGGCAAGGATACTTTCTTGTCTTGATATGAATAAGTCACATAGGTGAAACATTTATATTTCTAAGTCAGTATTTAGATTAGCAAGGCTTAGATGATGAGACCTTTATGTAACACACCAAAATCACATGAAAATCACATGGGGTTAGGGTGTAGTAGCTATTACTTTACAGAAGTATAGGTTCTTGCTTGTGTTTTGGTATATGGTTATACTGAAGACATGCAGATTTGTTTTAAAGTCAACAATGTTTAAAATCAATGTCAACATCTTTATAAAATATACATGTAACCTACTGGGAAAATCAAGATCTTCAACTTCCTGTTTGCAGAAATATCATAAGGTTTGTTTTTAGATGCCGACAGGCTGGATAACTAATTTTTACACTGTGATCACTGTGATCATCATTCCTGCCTCTGTGTTCCAGAAATTCACATTGCCCAGTTTCCTGCCAGGCCTGTCCATTCATTCTCTTTGCTTTGGCCTGCTGGCAAAAACAATGGAAAAGCTGAGGGTGAGCAGCAAAAGAACAAAAAGGGGAGAAAAGAGAGGAAACTCGCCATGCTTAGGAGGGCAAAGAGCTTTTACACTTTTACATAAGAGCTCTCCTCTGACCAATTACAGTGAGATTTACTACATGTGCATATTATAGATTATATAATTATAAAGACGAGGAGGTATACATGGCAAAAAGGACATTTTATGAGCTAAAACACTTATCCTAATCCTTTCTTTTGATCTTCCACAAGACACATTGTGAGACTAGGTGGAAGGAAAGCGATGCAATTAAATCAAAAGCATGTTTTTTGAATTCTCAATCAGACTGCAACAAAATCAGAGAAGTGAATGTTCCAGTTGTCTGATAATTACAGTATGATGATCTGAGTTAGGAAGTGTCAAACAGTACTGATTACATCTGTGCTCACCCTAGTCTTACTGAGTGATTTCATGTAGTTAATACAGAACAGTCCTTTGAAAATGAATACCTACTATTTTATCTTGTATTTCTCATTGTGCATGTATCCCAGAATTTCACAAAGTGTGTAATTTATATGTGGATTGATCTTACATTTTTAAATTTGTGTTTACAGAAGCAAACATGATAGCAGTAACAGTACGAGTTCAATCAAGCTTTATCCCATACACAGGAGTAAAGCCTTTGAATAAAGCCTTTGAATTTGAAACGTGGTGAAACGTGTTCTCATGATGTTGATGGCTGCCCTTTAATCACTCTTTACAACATTTGGTAACAGATATTTCAAAGCTGGCAAGTGGCTAGATTCATTGGCCAAGGACCTGATTATCTTCTGTTTTTCACTATGTAGGGGTAGTGCTGTCTGTTGTCTTTACTGGCTGTTGAATGTAGCTCTTATTGTGCAGTGATTCTGCTTTACTCGTTTTCTTTTACTTACCTGTTTTTCCACCTTGTTCATGTTTTGCTGAGACTCTGCATAATGTACTTTTTGTCTCCACTTTATTGTTGCCCTTGAAACATTTGGTTTCCTTTGGATATTTATGTATTGATTCAACCCTCTGCAAACTGTCCTTGTCTCTGTCCTGCTCGTCCCTGTCCCGGTTCTGCCAACATGACACTGGCTTGCTTTTCTTAAAAGCAGAGATGTGGTAAAAAAAAATGCCATGCTGCCATTTTTAGTTTGAACAGCCCAGCGTTATAGTACAATAATGTACCATCTGAAAACAAGTACTGAGTTAGCAATCAATTTTTATAACCAACTGAATCATAATTTTAATCTTATTTCATCTGATGTGTATGTATTTTGTACAATCTGCACAACAAAACATTCTTTAACTAAACACGTAGAAAATAAGTGCTTGTCTCCTCAAGATGACAGTATGCTGAAATATTTGAGCGTGAGCTGGAGTATACACCCAGCTTAGCTATACATTAACACTAAGTCACAAGTGCAGTTGTGAAAAGATGCACGCAGGTCTGTGTTCAAAATATGTACTTGATTCCCTTTCTGACATCATCCATGTTCTCTGACAACACCCACATCTTGAAACAGCACACAGTTTGTGACTAAACCTACATCTGCTTTGGCCACATCCTCTTTAACCACTGAATATATATATATCAGTGTGAATTTCTGGGACGGGGGATTTCCCTAGTTTTGCTTTGATATCCCCTACTCAGGGTGCTCACCCAAGAGAGACAACATGTTGAGCCTGCATTTAGATGTTATGGAAATGCCCTAAATGTTTATGAATGTTTTTAAAATGTTCCCCCTTCCCTGTTTTTTATAGACCTCGCCCTGTACCTAAGACGCATAAGATAAGCATGTAAATTTTAAAAATACATGCTAAACTACATATTTACAAATTAGACTTCTGTAGTATAAAGACCTTTTCTGACAGAAACCGACAGGCTGTCAAATTGGTGTCAGGAGTGAGGTCATTACTGTTCTTAAAGGCAACCAACTGTAGCGATGAAACTTCTGCATCTGGAAGCTTCTGAGTTATTTAAGTTGTTTTTATTTCTACGTGCTCTTGTCTTGTGTGAACACTCTACAGTACATTCAACATGCAGCTGCTGCAATTGTTAACGAGAGCAGAAAGTACAGCATGACCACACAAGTAGCAGTTGTAGCTTATTCACATATAAGGCTTTTAAAGATCAAGCACTGATGTATTTAAGGTGACTAAGCTCCAAATCACTCACTGAGATTCCAGAATGCTGGCTTTTTTGTTGTCCCACATATGAGGAAGTGTATTGCTGCTAGAGCATTTAGGTACAAGGCTCATACGTTATGGAATAGTGTGCTTGGCCACATATGAGATGTCAAATCTTTCTCAGTTTCTAAATCCTGACGGAACACGTTCTTTTCTTTGATTTCTGTCATACCATTTGCCATAGTTCACTTAAATCAACACTGCTGGTGTCCCTTTATATGCCCAGTTCCCTTGTGTTGTGTGACTGCCAGCATTAGTCTTTACTCTGTAATAACACTTTTTTTCCATTCTTACCCCCACTTGACCACTTTCTGTCTTGTCTGGTCTCTACCTGAGCAGGATCCTGTGGTGTAACTGATCTGAGTGCAGCATAATGGATGTGAACTTCACTACAGGGTCTTGCAGGGCTGAGCCCATGTATAATCATCATACATAGTCCTTATATTGATTTTGTACTGTATAATGTCAGTATGCTCCTGGGGGCTGAGCAGCCCATCCTTGGACACCCAGGTTTTTTTTCTCTACACTGGAGAGCTTTTGGTTCTTTTCCTCCATTGTCATTTGGCTTTAAGTTGAATTTCTATTCCAGTAACTAATAATGCCTTTTCAATAACAGTGAATTTGCTTTGGGTCAACTCTTTTGCAAAACACTATATATAAAGTGAATTTAATTTAATCAAATGTTTGTAGTGTACAGCATATGTGTGACAGTGTGTTTGTGTGAATGGCTGTACATGTGAACAGGTAAAATTTTCTGTGTGAGAATCCACACTGTGCTGTGCATAATGTCTGTAAGCAATATGGCTGTATCTTTGATCTGGCTGATGTATATGCGTTGCATGTTACAAATGATGAGACTAGTATGTTCCCTGCAGTCAAAGCTTTTAAGAAGGCTTAAATAAAAAATTATAAATAAACACCACGGTAATCCTCACACACCTTCAGGGCTACCTGAGCTCACACAGCATGATTTTTTCCAAATATATCTTAAAAAGATGTATAGCGCCCTCTAGTGACAGACATTGTGTATTGCGTCCAGCATTCACGACGAACAGAACATGAGATTCAGGGTTTCGTATTCACGCCAAGCGAAACTCCAGCTCTGCCCCTTGCAGTACTGTGAAATGTCTTGATATGAATGTTTTGTGGTCTAGTCAACTGTTGCCTTATAATTCCATGGTCATGAAGTCTAATCTCATGTGTGTGTGTGTGTGTGTGTGTGTGTGTGTGTGCGCATGCTCTGAAATCAGTGCATTGTCTGAAGTGTTTCCTACTTTGCGCTGCAGGTGTTTTGGGTTAGGATCCAGCCCACCTGTTACTCTTTAAAACAATAACTGGCTGGATACTGTATGTATTTATTATTTACAGCAATGTAAACAAATTAAAGACAATCAGAAGTAGAGAAGCTGATTAAGGGTGATGTGGTTATCCGGTGCCTGCCTGGACACCATCTGAGCGGGATGCCTTCATACAACAGCTGACTCCAAATGTATCCGCTTGGACAAAGCTCCGCCAGAGGGACCCCAAAGGCCAAAGAGAGTGACTTCAGCACCAGGAGCAAAGGAGGACTGAATTGTGTTATTTATATCATATTACGAGGAACAATCCAGCTCTCAATAAATACTTCCACTCTGTGTAATGTTAGCATGCCCAGGAGGGGTTGGGCTGCCAGTCAACCTTGGGCCCCCAGAGGTTTTTTTCTCCACACTGTGGAGTTTTTGGTTCCTCTCCTCCGTTGTTGTCTGGCTTCATTCATTTGTATTAATTCTTTGATTTCTTCAATTTTCTGTGTAAAGCGTTTTGAGGCATGCTGTTGCGAAAGGCACTATATAAAAATAAATTGAATTGAATTGAAGGAAAACTGGAAAGGTGATGTTTAGCAGACTGGGCAGGGATAGAGTGAGGTTATAAAACAGGAAATGTTTAGTCATTTGGTACGGAACAGGAACCAAGGCATGAGTCAGAGAAGAGCTAAGACACAGAACTGGCTGGGCTCAGTGACTGTGTGTGCACCACTGTACCCGTCACTTCTGAGATGAAGGAAACGCAAGAGAAATGCAACGTACTCTACTGGGACAAACAGCTCAGAAAATCATTCTCATTAGTCTTTTTTTGCTTAATAAGTTCTAAATATTGGCTATACAGTTTATCCAATAATATATACTGAACTTTTTCAAAGCTTTGTTGATCTATAAAATGTGAAGTTCATGAAGGGTTTTTTGAAAAATATGAAAAAAGATACTTGTGTCAGTATGTTGCCAGTTGTTGAGTAGTATTGAAGTGAATGTTCAAGCCAGAGTTCTCTGTTAGTACTCCACTTTGTTGTTTATCCTTTGGAACCCCTTGTGTATTGTTTTTGCTTTGACCCGTTGAATTCAGTTCCTTAAAAAATCTCCCTCTCTGCATTTGGACCTTGCCACAGCCTACCTCATTCGTGACAGTGAGGTAGTGTACCGACTGGGTTCCTCCTAATAAAAATGATGGCTCAGCTGCTCTAGCTACAAAGACAATTTCAGTGGACATTGGACATAACGCTCAATTCAGAAAAAAAAACAATGCAATTGCATATAACACAAATGATGTAGTAAATACCTAAATTAAAACAAATAGGAGAAAACACAACGCAATTCAGTGATAGTGTTGATTAAACAGATATGCTTTAAGCTTTGATTTAAATCCACTAAAAGAGGTGACTGTTCTGAGTGCCAGCGGAAGCGAATTCCAAAGTTTAGGTGCCATGACAGAGAAGGACCTGCATCCCATTGAAGATAGGCAGAACCTAGGTACACAAAGAAGTTCTGAACTAGCTGACCAGAGTGAGCACAAAGGAATATAAGAAGAGAGTAGGTCGGAAAGATAGGAGGGAGCTAAACCTTTGAGTGCCTTAAAGGTGAGCAGAAGAAAATATACATGTTTTCCTCTTTACACAAAAAAATTTCTATTTACAAAGTTTTTGTGTTTTACAAATTATTTACGCCATCTTCCCAAACAGTTATGGTACAGCCAACCTACGCCGTGCATGCATTGCCTATACATTATAATGTAAATACATATGTTTGTCCATTCACTTTGGGTTTTTTTTTCTTCTTTTGTTTTACTTCCTCAGTAATGTACCAGAAAATGCTAACCAGAATTGAAACAGACAAATTGGACAAACAGGTAAACAGAGTACTCCTCTACAGATATACAGACCACAAATAAACAGAAATAATGGAGTTACGTGCATTACTTCATGACTGTTTGTCTTTATTGTCTGCGCTGTTTACTGGTCTGTAACATGAATGAATGCAGGTATATATATGTAGGTGAATGTAACTGTGCAGGTCAGCCACTGGGCTGCACCCCTGTAGCCGTGCTGCTAACGGAGAAAGTTATGAAAAAGTTTGCCCATATAACAATATGTATAGCTAACCAGCATAAAACAGAAAATGTGAAAGATCAAAGTAAATATTATATTTATATAGTTATTTTTTGGCATGAAACCATACTTTTGTTCACAGATTGTCACCTCTCCTGTCAACCTACTGTAGCTTCCTCGACTCTTTCCCATAACTTTATGATGTGGCTGATCGGCTTTATGCATCTGTGGTTGCTGCAACTTTGCACATCTTCATTATTCTTAAAAATCAGTACCTCAGGCATCCTCTCACTTTCAAGGATATTTCGAGGTTAAATACTCCGCTGTCTCCCCAACCTATCCATGCCTCCACAGGTAAGTCATCAGGACCAACCACCTTTCCACGTATTGTCCTCTTCATAGCTGTCCTCACTTCATCTTTACTAATCCTCTGCTCTTCCTGATTCACCATCACCACATCATCCAACCTTCTGCCCTGCTTTCATTTTCTTCATTCATTAGAGCCGCAAAGTATTCCGCCCACCATGTCAACATGCTTTCATCACTAGTCAGCACATTTCCATCTGTATCCTTTATCATCCTAACTTGCAGCACATCCTTCCCAGCTTGGTTCCTCTGTCTGGTCAATTGATACAAGTCAATATGGGATCCAGGCATGTCAGTCTTAGGCCGTAAGTACCTTCCTTTGAGCTAACATGAAGATTCCGCTTCCCCAAATGCATGGTACCAGACCAAAGGGTAGCAGTCACAGCCAACAAGCTGGGAGAAGAGTTTTTTCAGCCCATTTGGAGCACCTGTGGAACTACACAGCAACCAGGGACACAACTTTGAAAAGGACATCAATGCAGGGGTCTAAAAGGTAATGGGGGTCCACTTCTTTGCAAGATGTGCTGCCCAGGTAAACTGGGAGAAGCATTTGGCCATTGCGAGACATAAGATGGCATGGTGGGAGGCCGGGTCCCTGTTCTTTATCAGTAAGGTATTAGCCCTGAAGAAGATATTCATCCTACTCTCCTCTACCTCACTAATGTTTACCCCATGCCCCTCTACATGCGATGTGGCCGCACTAAAGATGTGTTCAATCTCATCTGGGGGGGGGGGGCAGGTATGAGCATGTGAGTAGAGAAGTGATGTATCTGGGCAAGGACAAAGGGGGGGAGGGATGTTCCTGACCTTACTCTTAATGCAGACTACCTGTTATTTTCCCAGTTCTGTGTGCATCTGGTAGCTCCCTTGGAACGTTTTGCGGTG
Source organism: Chitala chitala (assembly GCA_025773905.1). Taxonomy (NCBI): domain Eukaryota; kingdom Metazoa; phylum Chordata; class Actinopteri; order Osteoglossiformes; family Notopteridae; genus Chitala; species Chitala chitala. The sequence continues at coordinate 31,288 of JABJVR010035836.1, forward strand.
CATGGGTGGTCCAACTCCCATGGCTGTTGGATGCTTTTGTAGAGTGTGTCCTTTAGTGCTACATAAGTTTGGAATCACTTTCCTTTTTAAAACCTGATTTTAGCCAGTTGGAGTATTAAAAGGTCACTTTTAACTATTTATTATCAGGCACAGCCACACTGTTCTTTTAACATCTTAAAGGTCGAGATGGTCTGATGCAGTTGATTTGAAAAAACACTTATTTTAAAGGATGGCCAAGGTAGCGGCGGGTGGTTAAAAAAAAAAAAAAAAAAAAAAAACTGACGCATTACCAGACGAGTCCAAATGCCTATGAGTTATTGTCCCCTAGACAGACTGACAATGCTATGCAATCCATCAATCGTACAGAAAAGAAACAGGACAATTTACAATTGTCTAGACAGTACAACTATTGGGGAAGTTGCCAGACTACCAAGAGGAAACTCATGTGCATATGGGAAGGATGTGCAGATTTAAAACCCTTAGTGGTAAGAACATGATTTGAATTCATGACACAGGTGGTGTAAGGTAGCAAGATAGCGATGTCTAGGTACAAAGCTGTCCACTGTACAAAACAAGAAATTGACAATATATGGCAAATTCAGAACCATACAACCACAGTAAAACAAAATAAAAACTAATTAAGCCTCCGGGCTGGACTCCCTAGTGTAACTGATGAATGGCTCTCTGCCATATGGACATCACCTGACCAACATGATGTAGTGGTTATTTAGGAACTGTGTAAAAACCACATTTAGATTCAAAGGTACTTAATAATTTTAGACTTATTTATTTTTAAATTTCCAAAGAGGTGCAATACATCTTCAGTCATTATTTCCAAATAATATACTTCATTAATTCTAGTCTGGCTTCAATCACACGACAATCAAAATAAATACAATGGCTGCAAACGATGTTGGGAATAAGACAGTACTTGTTATTCTTGATAAGTGTCACCTTTGACATAAATGATCATTCAATTTTTATTGCACAAGATTGAATTGCAACTTTCCTGAAGTGGTTTTCTTTTAATTTTATACATATTCATTACATTCAAATAACTGCTTTAATGAAACTGAAAACGTTCTGTGAATAACCATACACATCAGGCAAAATGCAACTCAGGGAGAAGGCCAGCCCACTTTGCACCAAGATCTAACTTTTAAAGTCACCACACAACCCCCACCATAAACCTATACAGGCTGTTTATAGCTGTCACGCCCCCTCATTATTGGCTGCCAGCCCTGCCTGATTTTTGTTCTCTCCAACCCATGCTGCATTATGGCTTTTGGACTTCTGCCTGCTGTCAAGGCCCTGCTCTCCGATTCTGTGTCAGAGTAGTGTATCAAAATAAAGGTCGACTCTACACAAGAGGATCCTGACTCTGTGTGTCTATCCGAGATCATTACAACAACATTTACAAGGTTTTCAACAGGCAGCAGCAAGAACTGCTAGTAGCTCCAGTGTGTACAACCACACAACTACTGATCCCGTTTCACTTGAATGTCTAACATTGTCTTTACCCTATTGGCTCCCTGTTAAGTATAAGGCTGATTTCAAAATTCTTTTACTAGCACATAAGGCTTTTCTTTACTAGATGTTGGGCATTGTATTACTTAGAGGAGCTGACTTAATGTCCATGCACAAAACTGGCGACTTAGCTAGTGGACCTCTGACTATAGGATTTTTCCTCTCACTATAAAGAAATATAAGTACATGAAAAATAAGAGGATGGAATGGAGTCCACCAATTGACCATGCTCTAAGTGATTTATAATTACATTAAACTACATTTTATCTACTGTGCACTTAAAGCAGCCGAGATGACAAATGCATATGTAATGATGTACTATGTATGCATTGCTGCTAATTGCTGTCAGGGTCACAGAGGCCTGGAACCTTTACTCAGCAACACAGTGGACTGCACTGACACTCACACACACACACACACACACTCTCACTCTCTCTCACACACACACACACACACACTCTCTCTCTCTCTCTCTCACACACACACACACACACACACACACACACACACACACACACACACACACACA